>OY829914.1:122088669-122353669 GCA_963691935.1 Nephrotoma guestfalica
TTTATGCGGTTTTTCTAAATCTAAGAATTAGGCTTCATCGTATTTTGGTATAAAATTGATGTCTTGTCGAACAACAAATATGACTTGTTCCTTTTTCACTGGAACTGATTTTGTGATATTTTTACAGCTCTCATCCTCTAGTGCTTTCGACAATCTTATTTGGTCTACATCCTAATTATTTTGGGAGTTAAAGGAGTGTTTGCATTAACGACGGTTCCCACGACAAAAGGCTTACATGTGTTTTGCTCGACATCCGTCAGTGTATATTGCATCTCCATGTACAGCTGCACAAAGGTGATTTATGATTGTGATCATCGGTGGTCATGGAGTCTGGATATTTAGATTCAACTTATAATGAAGTGTTGACTTGTCATCGTTATTTCGTCATCGTTTGCCGAAGAAATTCCTCAGGCAGATATGCCTAGTTACACGTGATTTTGAAATCGTCATACGCGCAGGATGATTTTATGTCTGTACAGCAGCAAATGTAATAAAACAAAGGAAACACTCTTATGTTATGGTAGTGTCAACGAAAGTTTATTTTTAGCGGTTTGGTTGCTTTTGTTGCTGTGATACATTCGTGATGTTTTTGAGCAGTGTGACATTAGTGCGTTTTGATGGTTTTGCTGTTGGCAGTTTTGATGTATACTTTCTCCTGGTCTGCTGTGCTGGTTCCTGATATTCTTAAAAATTGATATGAATAACTCTACAATTTCAATGACATTTTATAAATTTTATACTTAACCTACCAACTATATATTATAGTAGATGACGCTACCTCAATCCCACTTTGCTAACTAATCTGAATGGGGTTGAGCTAACCTCCTCCTTTCTTTAAACTGAGCTTAATATTATACTTTCCTAATTTCTATTGACTTAACTAACGACGCTGGTATGTTCATAATATCGCGCGTGATATACCAGCCTTCACTTTACCATTACATTATCTATGTAAATGCCCGACTATACATAGATGATCTAATGGGAAAGTGGATGAGGTACGCATTTGTGTTTTCTACGGCGGCGCTTCCAATTTCGATGCAGAGTCATCACTAGAAACTTCCGGTTAAAATACAGTTTGTACACGTGTGTAAGAGTTAAATACCTTACGAACTCCGTATGGCCAAACTCTGCCTTGCAAAATATTTTGTTGGTGTTAAAATATTGGATTATGAATCGCCTCGATGTCTGTACGATTCTAAATTGCCTCTTGCGGTCTCTATATGGCAATCGTTTGTGAGTTTTACATCTCCTCTTTTTCTTTCTGCGAGGTGAGCTTTTGTTGTTTCTTGAGACTCTCATTCTGTTTTTATTACCTAATTTGATAGATAACTTCCGAAAGTTAGATTCCGAAGTCTTATTGTTTGGTAAAGGTGCCAGAATTGATAATTCATCTTTTGGAGGTACCGTATTAACCAAAACCCAACGATTATTTACACGCCTTTCCTTACTGTTCGTAATCATCTCTGGCAGTGTATCACTATGATCTAATTCTGTTTCATTAGCAATTTTTTGCTGTGATGTAGACAATGATACAAATTTAGAGTCTTGAAATGATATTTCATCAAGTAATTGGTTTACCGTTTGCTGTTCACTTGATCAACTACACCTTCCGACAGACTTTCATTGTCTTCTAATAAGATGCCGATTGACGGTGAGCTATTTGATGTTATGTCAGTCCCACTGCCTACGCTATTTGAATTTAACATTGATTGTAACGTTGTTTGTGATGCTTGTGGCGAAGGTCTAGTGCTATCTATACTTACCACTGTCTGATATTCCTCTGTTACATCCGTGTATTTCGGTAATGATCTTTCTGATGTTATTTTATCCGAATTATATGAGTCGGTTGGATGAGGTATTCGTGGTACTGGCGATGAAATCACTACTGATTTATTCAACAGGCATTGTTTCTTTTGCAATTTTCGCAATAGCCTGAGATGTTGTCGTTGCGCGTGCACATTTTTATAGTACGCACTTGACGCAGAATCAGTTAACGTACTATTTGGTGGCAATTTTTGAACCTCCTCTGATTCCCTAAAACACGCTATGGCCTCTTGTTCAGGTATTGTGATGACCAAACCCTCCAATTCTTCTTGAGCTTGCTTAAATGTCAAACTTCCCCGTTTGATCCGGGATATTATCCTTCCACTTTCAGTTACAGCTTCATCTAAGCTCTCGAACATCTTAAAGGACTCTTGGGTTTTAGTTACCCGATTGGTTCTACCCTGGATATGCACCAGTTTTGCCATCGCCTCGGGCAACCAATCGGCCACAGCGGTATTGTTCCTTAGATTCTCGACCATACCCTGACATGTGCGTTAAATGGCGCTAGAAATGAATCTTCACGCTCTACTTCTAATCTGCGAATTAACACTTGCTTTAAGATTTGGGATACTTCCTGGTTAGCCTTAACTACCAGGTTGCGCACCTCAAACTCTATACGCAACTCCTCCTCGCTCAATTTTTCTATGTTGAACTCCATCCTTAGACAGAGTTCCTTACTACAACTTATTTATATAAAAAAAATTGTGATTATTATAAACCTAACATCTTATTACAAAAAAAAATTAATTCTAAATATATACAACCACAGTCAATTCCACCCTCGCTACGAGGTGACGGTCCAAATATCCACTACTTGGGTCAACCAAGGATAGGAAAAAGGGAAATGAAACAAATTTGGATGAAATACAAAATGTCAACCCAACCAGCAATGGCATTCATAACTTCGATTTTATCGCATGTGAGACACATTGCCTTGGTGAAGCCATTTGGTATTTCATTAATTTACCTAATTGACTGAAACAATCCTCTTGCCCTCTTATCTCACAGTCATCATTCTAAATCCCCTTGGATGAGCATAACTGTGTGGCAGGCCGAATCGTTCACTCAAATAGGAACAACAACACGCCGGTTGCTGTTGTAAATTTCCATAACTTTGCGATACTAACCTAGCTGATTTATGGCCAACTTGTATTCATGCACATCCACTTGCAGACACCTAAGTGTGAACAATCAGATGAATTGTATCCTAGATGTACCTAACCTAACAATGAGAGGACTGGCGACCCCATCCCGAGGGATGATATTTAAAATTTTAACAACAGAAGTGAAGAACACTCGACTCTTAAATATAAAGTTATAGATTGGAAATTCCATTTTTATCTAATTTAAAATATGACAAAACTTAACCTGTGGTAAATTCTAGCCACAAGCCAAATTGTTGCCACTAAACAGGGGATGGTTAGGGGTTCAACTTTACAATTCCAGCTGGGATGCGGAATGATGTGTCAATTTACCTGAGAATGAGCAGCCCTTTATACCACCCAAGATCGTCGCTTGGCAGGAAAGAGATATGCTCATTATTTCAGGGATCGCATCACTCACCCTTGCCAGTGTAGAATTGCAAAATTGTACGTTGTACAAGGTACACGAAAACCGCACAACATTTTTGTTGGTGCATATGAACTGTTGTAAAAAGAATGGATCGCCGAGTTCCTTGTACCACCACAAATACCAGTTAACCCCGCGGAGTGCGGGTTGGGTCTTGCCACAGGCGAACTGAATATTCGGAGATCCGGTGCAGGAAAACGACAATTTAAGAGACTCATTTGTGTGTGTACGACCCACCCAGAATTAGGTCAGGCACACCGAAAAGGCATGACCGCAGCCATACTCACACAAAAAAATTCCTTATTCTTTTCACTAGGCATTCGTTACACTGTCTAACATTTAAATCAATTTTTTTCACTTAAAAAAAATTTATTTTGGCCGAATTTCCGGCCTGATGTTTGGGCGCCACTTGAAAAAGTGGTGTCTACATAAATATTTTTAATTTCGGAACTGATGTTGTGTCCCTATATTGGGCGCCACTTGAACAAGTGGTGCCTACATAAATATTTTAATTAATTGTGGAACAGATGTTGTGCTCCATTTGGGCGCGACTTGAAAAAGTGGTGCCTACATATATAGATAAATTGTTTAATTAAATTTGGAACTGATCTTGTGTCCCTGTTTTTTGGGCGCCACTTATAAAAGTGGTGCCTACATAAATATTTTAATTAGTTGTGGAACAGATGTTGTGCTCCATTTGGGCGCCACTTGAAAAAGTGGTGCCTACATATATAAATAAATTGTTTAATTAAATTTGGAACTGATCTTGTGTCCCTGTTGTTTGGGCGCCACTTGAAACGGGTTAAACTTTAGCTACTGCTAAAGTTAAACCCAGTTTCATAGATTTGCCACTCTCTGTTTTGTACCCCACGCGGCATTGGTTCCCGCAGCTCAGTCGGGTAGAGGGATCGGTGTGGGTTTAGGGGTACCGCAGATTGTGGCCTAGATTACCGCATTAAATAAATATGACAAAAAGGAGACTGGGGGAAGGTAGGAATTGGGGTATCGGACCCCGAAGGAGTGGGTTAGCTTATCAGCCCATCGCTTGGGCAAAACTGGCCGCGGTTGTAATTCGTAAAATGTTTATCTTAACATTTTACCCTAATCTACCTAATCTCATTAAAACTATTTGGCCCATAGGCCCTAAATAAAAAATAATAATGTTAGTAAAGATGATAGTGGTATGCTATCGAGGTCTGTGAAAAGAAAAGAGCCGTTTAGCGTCAACAATTTCTTTTTCACAAGCTGTCGGCAGCAACCCACTATCGTTATTTAGTTTGTTAGTAACACTAAAAACAAATCCTTACCAATCACACTGGTAAATCCGTATACCAAAAAAACACAAAAAAATAAAAATTCCATAAAAACCAAAAACAACAAACACGGTTTATTAAGTTTTTTTCTAACACTATTTTATTTTAAAATCACACCAATCAAAAAAAAACACTTAAAAAACCACAATTTCCCTCAAACACAAAAAACACAATTCTCGACCACACGTTGGCCTATTCAAAAACTGACTAACAAAAAACAATATGACCACCGGTTGGTCTATCTAAAAACTGACTGTCTTACTTTTTTCCCAAAAAACCAAAAAAACACGCGAAATGTTTTTCGTTATTTCCACAAAAAAAAATTGATTGAGAGGGGGAAATAATATTTTGGGTTCAACAATAAAAAAACTCTCGATCAATACAAAAAACATTTTTGTTTTTTTGAAGATAATCGAAAACGATTATCAATTAGCGCGCGTGTAAGAAACTTGCATGGTACATTGGTCACAACAACAAATACAACAGTTCCAATAATTGTATCGGTCATTGTCTTTTACCTATGCACAAGTAAAAACCACACATTTCAATATGTGCACCAACGTCATAATTAAATCACGCTAATGAACATATTTGAGTTCATTTAACCGCGGAACAGAAAACATTCGTATATGAATGAATCATGTTACCTTGAATTAAAAAAAACTCTAAAAGAAATGTAGAACATCAAAACATGACGGTCACCTTACATTAGAAATAATTGAAGATATTATCTTCGAGGTCATGTTATTTTTATATGAAATTTATTTTATTGGGGTAGGTTGGTAACAGAATTAAATAGAATTCTGTTACAATTGTTAATTGTGTATTAAGAGATTTAATGAATAATCGTGCGAGTTATTTATGGTTGTGTTTTTGTGGGTAGTGGATTTGGGGAAATTATTGTGGGAATATTCGGGAATATTCTAGAAGTGGTGTGAGTATTACGGTATTTTAGTAAGTATTTGAGAGATTTTTTCCGGTTTTTCGGGAATATTCTGCACGCGGTGTAAATTACAAGAATTAGTGTTGTACTTGTAATATCAAATTCTATAACGGTATTCACAATCCAATGATACGAATTGGATTTGACAGGACAAGTTTGTAACAATATATATTGTACAATTTTATGGAGTTGCTTGGCCACCAATAATTTTTACATCTAAACATAACCTTTTGACAGGTATGTCATTTCAAAAATGAGTTCCTTCAATTTTTCTACATAATTTCGAAATGCATGTTAACCCATTTTCCGTGAATTTTTTTAATGTAAAAATGTCAATTTTTGGCGTTTCCTAAACCTCAAGGATGAGTTCTCAAACATCTATAGTGAATTGAAAAAAAGGACGAAAAAAAAGAAAATTTAAATAATTTACACAAATAGAGATAAAACATTTTATATCCACTTTAAATTTAATTTATTTTACCCACCCTGTTAAAAATCAGAATTTTAAATTAAATATTATTTAAAGCATATTATAGTAAAACCACTCCATTATACAAATATCACGCCCATCCCTATCCGTTGAGTAGTTCCCCATTAAAAACAGAACACAATATTATGATTTGGTATATTTTATTACCACTTCAGTTCAGTATAAACACGAGAGAGCACTCATCAATCACGGTATTATATAGTTATACTCGTACTATCGTAAATTCATCATTCCCAATATTATTAAACAAACATCTTTTGAAATATAAGACGAACATCATTTTCAGAATTATTAAAATTTTTATTTAAAATGTTTTTGTTTTTAGATACTAGGAGGTGGTATGCTGTGATATGCTGTGGGTGTTTAAATTTATACATTTTGTTTTAATCTGCTTATTTACGTAATTAGAATATATAATATACATAAGTACACATATATATCTTGAATCCATCATTAGCATTATTAATTCACAAGATGAATGTGGCACGTTGCACTTTGATCTACTTCATCTAGAAACTGCAATAAAATATACATGTAATGGAAAAAGGTTAGAGTGTAACCTCAATCATTAAATACAACACAAAAAATGATCGAACTGACTCAATTAAAGCAAAAAAGTTATTCCAACACCAAAGTTCCATCTAGTTATCACTATATCACCACGGCACGTATTGAAAGTGTTGTGTATAGTACCAAACTAAAAGGGTTTATTTAAAGTTATTATTTTTTTCTATTGCCTTTCTATTGCCTTTCCATTTCTTTCTATTGCTCTCTCTATGGGGATTTTATAATGTTGTCAATTAAATTCTAAACAGAAATATTTTAAAAATATTAAATGAAAAAATATTTTGGATTAAGAAATATTATCTTGATGTTCTGAAAATAAAATATCTTGTAACTCGTATTCATATATATTTAGAACATAATAGATATACTGTTGTAAATTATAAGAAGCGAAGCGAGAATGTGTGATAAATTGTCACGTTTTGTGAATTTTTTATTGTTGTCCAGTAACTAAATTTTATGTTTTTTAAACAAATGGCCCCTGGGCCGCTCATTTAAACTTGAAATGTATTTATTATGAAAATACTCGTAAGGTGCGCACAAGTTGTGTTCTATTAGTCCATACTATCGAGGTATTAACTGTTTCGCTCTTAAAACAGTGTCACCGACTTTTCTAAACAAGTAAGCAAGTCAAATTAGATTGGTTTCTGGACATTTTTACATCTTTGAATACTATTAAAATTGTGGTGTATAATTCATTTCTTTTATTGTTAACACTATTTGCCGTAGGCACCTAGCGAAACACACTGACACTTAATAAATACAGTTTTTTTGATTAAGCATATGTTTAATTGTTTCACAAACATATGTTTGCGAAACAAAAAATCAAGTGATTAATAAAAAAATAATAATTAAATGTGTTTATTAAATTTATTTTGTTTTAAGCGGGTAATTTAACTTTTAAATTTATTAATTAATAGATCATGTGGCATTGTCAGGATTATACATAAAACGTTAGTACACCCACCGATCTTTCAGCAAAACAATATTTAAAAATATCTCTACTTGACACCAGATGTCTCCAAATTCTAATAAAGTAATGGTTTTAATGATTTTTTACTAATGAAATACTAACGATCAAAAATTTAATAAACAAGAGTGTATTTAGTTGATCATTTTAGAATTAAATTATATCATAAATTTTTTATCGTCAATAATTTTAAAGATTGTGCTTCCATTTTTTGGAATAATGGTACCAATCTGGACGTTAGTGACATCCGGTGCCAATATTTGACAAATATTTTCAGGATCATTAGAGAAATTAAATTACATAATAACAAATGTTATTTTCAGGATGCAGTTTCTACTTTCTTAAAATGCTTTTGAGTTTAATTAACCACCAGTGATTAATAAAATTTAGTTGACCCCTATTTTCAATTAATTCACTTGGTGGAGGTAACAATAATAATATTTATTAAATGTGTTTAAGCTAATGCTTTTGTACACATGAATATTTACAATAATTATATTATTAACTTATAACATTAACACAAAAAAGAGAAAAAAGTAATTAACCAAAGCAATAAACTAAATTAAATATCTACAAATATAGGGTTTTCCAATAGGAATGATATGATTTTTAAGTGACGTTTCGGCCATTTGTAATATGTCATGATCTGTCATTTTTTATTTCATTGTATTCAGTAATGTTTACAATTTCATCATAGGGAGTCGGGATTGACAGCTTCCACGAAGTATTCATAAATGGATACGGGCGTACTCTGGGCAATGTTTTGTAGAACGAACGGCTGCGGTACCCAATCCCTTCGTAGTAGTGAAGCAGAATAGCTAATTAGTCAATCAAAACTATGCAATGGTACAAGCAAAAGGAAATAATACCCCAGGTGGTATACCAACATCAACATTGGTAAATCCACTATCTGCGGAGACTGGCCCTATGGATTCTGGGGAGGGCCATCTATTGCATTATTAGGGAACATCAAATCCGTTCCAGAGAAGACCAAATTTACAAAGATCACCGATAAAGAAAAATAGAATCAAATCGGTAGCTGACCGAGCCGATACTTTTTCTAACGCTATACCTAGACAAACATTACACGAAATAAGTGATGCCACCGGAAATTTTACTTTGCAAATAGCCGAATCTAGTAAAACAACTATTGACCTAGAAAAGGAGAATATGAATCTCTTGGCGAGGCTAGAGCATATGGAGCAATTATTTGCCAAGCTAAGCGAAGAAATTGAGTATCTAAAGCAAGAAAATGAAACCCTAAAAATGAATCGGGATTCAAAAGAAGATTGCAATATAGGAAGCATTGAACTAGACAAAGTCACCTATTCCACTGATGAAGATGAATTACAAAGAGAGACAGACTGGATCCTAAAGAAGAAAAAACAGTCCAGGAAGAGTAAGAAAAGAAAAGCTGAATCGTCACCTGAGGCTGAGCAATTAAATGGTAGGGACAATCTAGTCTAGATTCAAACGATGCTCTACCCAAAGCCAATCCACCACAAGGTAGTAAATCTACCAAGAACATTACACCAAATTTGGTGCAACCGAAAGAAAAATCACCTCCACCAATAAATATTGTGGGGTAACCAGTTACCCAGAAATTCCGTCACTGATGAAACCGGTTACTGACAAAGACTAAAAGGTAACAGCGTTAAATAATGACGCCTGGACAATTAATACTCTGGACTCAGATACTTATAGAACCTTATCTATGAAATTGAATGCTGACAAGCATCAGTGGTTCACTTACGAAAACAAACAGGCCCGACCTATAAAAGTCATGGCAAGAGGTTTGCATCACACTTGCTCAAGCAAAGAAATAATGAAAGACTTACAAAATAAAGGTTTTAAAATACTAGATGCTGTGAATGTTGTTAAAAAAGAGAGAACAGAAATTCAGGAAGGAAACCAAATTATCAGTAAAAGGGAACTCCCTCTTTTTATGCTAGTATTTGACAACAAAGAAAATGTTCACAAAAATTTATGGAATAAAGGAATTTTTCATATGAAGGTGAAAATTGAACCAATGAGGAGAACCACAACACGCATACCCCAATGCAAGAAATGCCAGGCATTTAATCACACCCAAAGATATTGCGGCCGGGATCCAAGATGTGTAAAATGCTCAGGTAATCATTTTACCCAGGCATGTACAATAGGGAGAGATGTGCTAGCCAAGTGTACAAATTGTAAGGGCCAACATCCGGCTAATTATCGAGGCTGTGAGGTTGCTAAACAACTACAAAAATTAAGAGATAAAACAAGAAAAGAACCGCAAAATCACGAAAATCGAAGGGTTCAATATCAAATCAGATAAATCAAAACCCACAATCAAGCAATACAGGGCAAAGAAGTTCATTTGCGCAGGTAGTGAAAGGTTTGGGTTCAACCAAACATATGGGCTTTGAAAGTAACCAAATTATGGAAAACATTATGAACAGCATTGCAGTTATTACAAAGCGGCTAGATGACTAAAGTAATCTGAACAACATGATACTTGATCAACTGAAGCAAATGCAATCCAACAAAAAATGTTAAGTAAGAACACAACTTTCAAAATAGCAATCTGGAATGCGAATGGCATTATGCAACATATTCCAGAAATAGAAATATTTTTAAATTCAGAAAAAATCGACATTTTCTTAATATCTGAAAGCCATCTAGTTAAATCTTCGTTTGTTAAAATACGGGGTTATAACTTATAGCGGAAAGAGCAAGAGCTGGTTCGGCATTACTAATAAAAGAAAATATAAAACATCATTTAGAATTAAATATCGAAGAAGAAATAATGCAAGTCACTACTGTAAGGATCCAAATTAAGCACAGACAGCTTACTGTATCTGCATTATATTGTCCTCCCCGGTATAACTTGAAGAGGGAGGACTATTTTAAACTAACTAATCGCTTGGACGTGATTTTATTATTGGGGGTGACTTTAATGCGAAAAACACCTATTGGGGATACCACGTCAAAAGGTAAAGAATTGCTTCAAGCAGGGCAGACATTAAAATGTGAATTTTACTCTGGTCGTTCCCCAACATACTGGCCCAGTGACGGAACGAAGATACCTGACCTAATAGACTTTTATGTAGCAAGAGGTATATCCCAGAACTACATTCACATTGAAGACCGTAATTCTCTAGTATCGGATCATTCCCCGGTTATCATGACGGGCACGTAAAACCTGGCAAATAACTAGAACACCGGAGAACAAAACAATTTTTAACGATTTAGGTAACAGTCTCAAATCTCTTCTTAAACAAGTTAAAAATGCATCAATCAACAGATATGTAGTTAGCCTAACAGATGAAAACAATTCTGATTATTCTCTTCCACAGAGCGACGAAGGGACTCAAAAGACCCAAAATGCAAGTGCCTCCACTTAAAAAGGAGGATGGAACCTGGGCAAGAGGTCCTAAAGAGAAGGCTGATCTGTTTGCGCAGTATCTCGAGGATACCTTCCAACCACTACCAAGGCTAACGGCCAATGAACATATAATGTCAAACCAAAAGCTAGATGATTTTGATATACGCCCAGTACCTCTCAAAGAATTAAAAGAAGAAGTAAAAAGCAACATGAATATTAAAAAAGTCCCAGGGTATGGCTTGATTACTTGCAAAATAATCAAGACTCTACCAGATAAAGGATTTCGTAACCTATTACACATAATCAATGCCAGCTTTCGGTTAAAATAGTTCCGTGGCAATGGAAAGTAGCAGAAGTAATCATGATAGCAAAACCTGATAAACCATCTAACGATAAAACATCATACAGGCCAATTTCATTGCTGCCAATTATGTCAAAACTCTTTGGAAAATTATTACTAAAAAGACTTAAACCAATAATTGAGGACCGACAACTCCACAATTGAACAGGTGCATAGAATCACCAACGTTATTGAAAGAACGTTAGAACGCAAGAAAGTAAAATCCAGCATATTTCTGGACGTTGCCCAAGCATTCGATAAAGTTTGGCACAGTGGACTGGATCTCAAGCTGCATAGAGATCTGCCGAGGCAATTCTATGCCATACTAAGATCTTATTTATCCAATAGGCATTTTCGTGTAAAATATGAGGATGAATACTCCGAACTAAAGAAAATATCTGCCGGTGTCCCACAGGGGAGTGTCTTAGCACCAATCCTGTATTTATTATATACAAGGGATATTCCAACAACAGATGAAGGAACCTCAGCCACCTTTGCAGATGGCACAGCAATCATGGCCATTTGAAGTAATGTCGCTGATGCAACGAGCAAACTCCAGAAGATTACCAATGCGGTTTGTAACTGGACTAAGCGCTGGAGAATCAAGCTTAATGAGACGAAATCCACGCATATTAACTTTACATATCAAAAGGCTTCCCATCTACCGATAGTAATTAACTCACGATCGGTGCCATATGCAAACAAAGCGAAATATCTGGGCATGACTCTCGATGCCAAACTCAAGTGGAGAGAGCACGTCAAAAAGAAAAAAGAAGAATTTAATATTAAGTCCAGAAAAATGTATTGGCTCATAGGTAGAGGCTCTGAGCTTACAATATACAACAAGCTGCTGCTATATCGGCAAATACTGAAGCCGATATGGACTTACGGTATTCAACTCTGGGGATGTACTAAGCAAACAAACGCCAAAATGATATAGGCGTTTCAAAATAAGGTTCTCCGTAGCATCGTAAATGCCCCGTGGTACACAAGGAATAAAGACCCTCACAGGGACTTACAGATGGAATACATTAAAGATGAAATAAAAATGTTCGCCGCCAAACACGAAATAAGGGTCCAGGAACATGGAAACCCATATATTCGCCATATGATAGATAACCCTGTCATTGAAAGAAGACATCAAAGAACGAGGCCACTTGACCTAGTAAACATACCAAATTAAAATTATATTTTAAATAAGTTTAATTAATTTTGGGACTAACCATTGGGTTTCATCCCAACAAATCAGAATTATTTAAGAAATGTAAAATTTGTAAATTTGAAAGATAAATTGCTAGATGAGCACAGTCTCAGTTGTAATTAATAAAGGAAAAAAAAAATTAAAAAAATTTCATCATGGTGAGATATACGCAAGAACAACGTTTACAAGTTGGAATTACAAACGATAACGATTTTTTTAAGAAAATCATCTTCTCCGATTAGGCTCACTTTCATCTGAGGGGTGCGGTAAATAAACAAAACTGTCGATTCTGGTGCGAAGAAAATCCACAAATTATTCATGAAAAACCATTACATTCACCTAAATTGACAGTTTGGTGTGGTTTTTGATCTGGTGCAATCATCGGTCCGTATTTTTTTCGAAATAAAGCTGGTAACACCGTTACTGTCAATGGAGATCGGTATAGATCGATGATAACCAACTTTATATGGCCAACTTTATATTGAAATTGGAAGAAGTTGATCTTGACAACATTTGGTTCCAACAAGACGGGCTACATGCCACACAGCAAGTGCAACAATTGAATTATTGCGAGAAAAGTTTGGATCATATCACTCTTATTGGAAATGTGCATGAATGTAAATAATTAATGTACATAATGCATAAATTTATATTTATGCATTATGTACATTAATTATTTACATTTTGATTTTGCATAATTAATTGTAATAAAGATTTCTTAAATATACTCATTAATTGATATCTAGGTCGACTTCAGGGCACTATATCTGACAATCGGCTAATAAATTTTAGTGCTACTTTGCTGAACTATTGATTAGTCGGATTCATTATCTACGGTAAATTCATACATTTCTGTTTGTTAATTCATGTTTATGTTGACAAAGCTTTTAATTATATTAGGTTTTCGCTTTATTATTAACGTGAATTTTTATATTCTATAAAAATAAATAATACATTTTTATTTTTGTATAATTAATTTTTTTCTAATTTGCTATTGTGAACATATAGGATATTTCTTTTAGATAGTTTTATTTTGAGATAGTTTCATTTATACAAGTCAGGGTTGCCATATTAAAATATAATCATTTTTCGAGATTTTTTTTGGGGTAAAATTCACAGCGGTTTGTAGTTTTATAGAAATTTTAGGTAGCTTCAATTCAGGTACATTTAGCAATTAATTGTTCTTAGGTTGCTGAGACAGAGTAATGACTTTCGAAGAAATTCAGTATGTTTATTAGTTAACAATTGTATTATGTTGTGCCGTACAATCGCTAGGTGTATAAACCCTGGTCTTCTACCACTCCACTCCCAAAAAAAGATAAACAAACATTCTCTATCCTTCCCGCTTGTTATATGTAAAAAGTCTGTAAGAATAGATCAGGCGTTATCTGGGAACCTCTGTGACAGGAAAATCTTGGTGACATTGTGTATAGTGGCCAGAGAAAGACGTGGTTCCTTTGCGTTTTCCGTTATTCGCTTATCTTCGAGATCATTTAAAAAATTATTGTTCAAGTGACGTTCTAGATATCATAAGCGTAATGATTTATAAATGTCAAATTATAGCAAGTTTACCACACTAGACTCCATCTTGACAAATTTTGATAGAAAGAGATTAGTTGTGATCCACATCGCGAATTCGCTCGAAATCATGCATATATATATATATATATATATATATATATATATATATATATATATATATATATATATATATATATATATATATATATATATATATATATATATATAAAGTTGAAAAATTACAAAATTTTCATTTTTTTCGTTGTGAATGTGAATCAAATTTAGAGAAAAGGGCGACATATATGCTATTCCTAAGAATAACTTTGATCACAATTAAGTAGAGCTTCAAACGAGTCTAAAAGCAAAATTTTATGTTACATAATTTGAGTACCAAAGGATTTCAAATTTAAAATTCGCATTTAATTTTCTCTTTCAGTAAAACAAATATGTAACTTAAATGCAATTTTAATGTGTTTTAAGCTTTAAACCTGCAAATCCAATATTTTAAATGAGATTTGGAGAGGGTGCTTGATAATAAGGGAATTTTGTCGGCGTTTTATAGTAAAATAACTTTGGTCTAATTATAACAGCGAGTGAGCTGTTATATCTAGAAAAGCCAACTTTGTTTATTAGAAAGCTTATTGTACCGGATGAGTCACGGCTAAGGTAACCTAAAACACAACGCCCTTATCATCTATCCTTATCATTGCACTAGCATGACGTAATTTATTAGCCCTATGAGTTAAGTTTATTGTTTATTATGTTTGTTATATTATGTGAGTCAGTTTATTTTACTCTCTAAGGTACGTATCTCATTATTACACTATTACACTAAGGTATATATCTCTAGTATAATGTAGTTTAGGTAGTTTTCGTGATTTAAGGTTTCTACTCGAATATAGATTTTTTTTATCGAAGCATATGGTTCGATACGCCCCTTCCAATGTTTGCTATTGTCAACTATAAGTGGATCTGACGGCAATAAAAGATGTCACATTTAAAACTTTTACAGTTCTCAATATAAATAGATGAATAAATGTTTAGTTAATAATTAACAGCAAACGACGTAGTAGTGCTCTTGTAAATTTTTAAGTGTGCGATATTTCTCGTAAAGTAAAAGATGGTAAATCCACAGTGTTGTAATCCTTTTAAATTGGAAAATCATAAAAATATAAAACAAAAATCTCGAGACTGTCGATACTACTTCATACTCGAGAAGTATGAACATCAGTCGTCAGCTTCCTGGAACCCACGACTTTGTTAGTGTTCCTGATCTTGAATGAGGTCGCATTAAAAAACAGAAAATGCTGGTTTTATGCAACTTATCATACCAACATTTTTTGGAACAAAAACCAAATCAAAATATTTGATTTTCTAAATTTGCCGAGCTTCGCCCAAAAGAATGCTTATTAGCCGGAAAACCAGGAACACATAATGTTTGTGTGTGCATAATTCATCAGAATAACAATTTATTATGTCCGGTTATATCAAAAATTGTAAATTGCGATCCTGCCATTATGAATGAAAAACAGTTTTTAAAGAACATATCCTGTGAAAATTTGACGTGGGATTGTTGTGAAGGTAAGATTATTAGTTATGTTATGCAATTCGTCAATATTTAAAATTTGTCTAAATGGACGTTACTTTTATCTTTGTTTACAAGTAAATGTGGAGAATGTAACAGTCTGGTATATAATTTAATAGAACAACTGAAAGATGCTGCAAAAGCTGGAGTAATAGATGAAGTGACATACAATAATTGGATTCCCGTTCAAAATATAAAGGGTGTTTTTTTAAGAGGTTGCCGATTTTTTTTTTGAATAAAACACATATAAAATTATGAAATGACCAAAATTTTTTTTTATTTGGTAGATAATTTTTTGGCATTTAACATTTAAACACAATTTCTGGCATATGGCTACCACGACTATTTTTCACAAATGTCATTCTGGAGGTCCAATTTTCCAGCACTTTTTCAAGCATTTGAGGGCGTATGTCAGCAATGACACGTTGAATATTGGTTTCCAAAGCGTCAATCGATTGAGGTTTATCCACATAAACCAATGACTTCACGTATCCCCACAAAAAGTAATCGAGTGGCGTCAAATCGCACGAACGCGGAGGCCAATTCACCGGACCATTTCTCGAAATAATGTTGTCGTTGAAAGTTTCTTTCAATAAGTCGATTGTTTCACGTGCTGTATGGCAAGTGGCACCATCTTGTTGAAACCACATTTCATTCATATCCATATCTTCAAGATTTGACAACAAAAACTCATTTAACATGGTTCTGTATCGATTTCCATTCACGGTAACGCGTCGTCCTTCCTCATTTTTAAAGAAATATGGACCGATGATCCCACCAGCCCATAGACCGCACCAAACAGTACATTTATCAGGATGCATTGGTAATTGTAGAACGGCGTGTGGATTATCTTTGCTCCAAATGCGACAATTTTGTTTGTTGACGTATCCATTTAATCAAAAATGCGCCTCATCACTGAAGAGAATTTTACGGTAAAAAAATGGATCTTCGTTCAATTGATTTAACGACCAATCACTGAATTCACGGCGCAAACGATGGTCGTGTGGCTTTAATTCTTGCACCAATTGAATTTTGTATGGCACCAAACCCAAATCTTTACGTAAAATTTTTCATAAAGTCGATGGACAAAGTCCAATTTGCTGAGCACGACGACGAATCGATAAATTGTCGTTTTCTTCGACACTGGCCTCAACGACAGCAATATTTTCTTCTGTACGAACTCTTCTCATTCTTGTCGGTGGCTTGGCATCCAAAAGAGTGAATGTAGACCGAAATTTGGTAATTACGTTCTTTATGGTGGTCTCTGACGGACGATTATGTGCACCATAAAATTCACGAAGTGCTCTATAAACATTTTTAATTGAACACTGATTTTGAAAATAAATTTCCACGATTTGAAAACGTTGTTCTGGAGTTAACCTATTCATAATGATTTGCCAAACAATACTGAGTAGAAATGCCACTTTGAGCTGTCAAAACAACTGTCATAAAATAAAACGACATCTATCGGAAAAACAAACCTCCTAAAAAAACACCCGTTATACAAAGTGATAAAGATCACGCCTTCAGTTGACGAAATTGCCGATATTTTATCAGAATCTTCAAAATTTGGCCTAGCAGCACTTCGCAAACATGACTACATAACCAAAGAACAGTCAAGATATCTAAAGTCAGTAAAAAGTAATTTACAAGAAGGAGAATATGTAGTGATTTTGGATTTTTCGGAAAATTTTAAATTTGTCACTCAGAATGAAGTACAAGCAATTTTACACCGAAAGCAACATTATTTCCGATCGTAGCCTACTTTAAATCAGCAACAGGTTCAATAAGCATACTCTAATATGCAGTAATTTCAGAAGAAGATACGCATGATACTGTAGCAGTGTACACTTTTCAAACGAGGCTAAATGGGGCTCAATATCCAAACCCGACGAAATTATATTATTTTTCTGATAGAGCGGTGTCCGAATTCAAAAATAAGAAAAATTTTGTAAAAATCAACTATCACAAGGCGGATTTTGGCGTTGACTGCGAATGGAATTTCTTTGCTCCTAGCCGTGGAAAGGGACTATCAGATGTTATAGGAGGCACCATTAAGAGAACCGCTAGATTAGCATCATTGAAAACTGTTGACGACAGTCTTTTCGATAACTCTGAAGAATTATTTAAATGGTGTAAATTTAGAAGTAACATCAAGTCCGTGCACTTTGACTATGTATCTAAATTAGAATACACATCAACTAAAAAGTTACTAAATAAGAGATTCCGTAATATTAGCACAGTTAAAAATACTAGAGAAATTTTTCAGGTGAAGCCAAATGCCGATTTAAACTTTATTAATACTAAAATGTTTTCCAATTCAATAGTTGTAAATAAAAGTTGTTTATGAGGAAAAATTGTTTCTGTAATATTTAAATGTGTTTCTTAATTTGTGCTTGTTGACTCATTTCAATTATTGGATTATTGTGTTTTAAAATCATAAAATTAGTGCAGGACCGAGAAGTTCTCGTTTCTTCTAACTTTAAACAAACTTGTAATGTATAATAAAACTGAACAAAAAAAAAATGTTTTAATTTTTAAAATCCTCTGATGCTCAAATTATGTAACATAAAATTTTTCTTTTAGACTCATTTGATGGTCTACTTAATTGTGATCAAAGTTATTCCTAGGAATAGCATATATGTCGCCCTGTTCCCTAAATTTGATTCACATTCACAACGAAAAAAATGAAAATTTTGTAATTTTTCAACTTTAAAGTCATGTAGCAGCCAAACTAGATGCAGTGTAAATATGATTTATAGCTTGTTTAAAAGGCTGAACCTTTACCTTCCAAACCCTGTATAAATAATATTAAGATTTTTGTAGCGGCGCCTTCTAGCGGTAAAAAGCCGTACGCACATATATCTTGCCATAACTTCGAAAATAACGGTACGTTGAAATTTTTTTAAATTTATTTGTTAACCATAAATATTCAAAAACGAAAACAGTGTCTTTTACAGAACGGAAAATACAACATTTTATATATAGACGCAATATTAAAAGTGTGAAAGCTGTTCAAACTGACATATCGAATAACGGGAATTTCGAATGTCAAAATAAAAAATAAAAATACACGTGTCTTCTTTTTTTATCAGAAGAACAATAAAAAAGAACAAAAATTTAAATTTAAGTAGGTCATGTTGAGCGGTTCCCCGAAATATAATGGAATGACCCAAATATATATATATATATATATATATATATATATATATATATATATATATATATATATATATATATATATATATATATATATATGTATATATATATATATATATATATATATATATATATATATATATATATATATATATGTATATATGTATATATATATATATATATATATAGGGTGTTTTTTTAGGAGGTTTGTTTTTCCGATAGATGTCGTTTTATTTTATGACAGTTGTTTTGACAGCTCAAAGTGGCATTTCTACTCAGTATTGTTTGGCAAATCATTATGAATAGGTTAACTCCAGAACAACGTTTTCAAATCGTGGAAATTTATTTTCAAAATCAGTGTTCAATTAAAAATGTTTATAGAGCACTTCGTGAATTTTATGGTGCACATAATCGTCCGTCAGAGACCACCATAAAGAACGTAATTACCAAATTTCGGTCTACATTCACTCTTTTGGATGCCAAGCCACCGACAAGAATGAGAAGAGTTCGTACAGAAGAAAATATTGCTGTCGTTGAGGCCAGTGTCGAAGAAAACGACAATTTATCGATTCGTCGTCGTGCTCAGCAAATTGGACTTTGTCCATCGACTTTATGGAAAATTTTACGTAAAGATTTGGGTTTGGTGCCATACAAAATTCAATTGGTGCAAGAATTAAAGCCACACGACCATCGTTTGCGCCGTGAATTCAGTGATTGGTCGTTAAATCAATTGAACGAAGATCCATTTTTTTACCGTAAAATTCTCTTCAGTGATGAGGCGCATTTTTGGTTAAATGGATACGTCAACAAACAAAATTGTCGCATTTGGAGCAAAGATAATCCACACGCCGTTCTAGAATTACCAATGCATCCTGATAAATGTACTGTTTGGTGCGGTCTATGGGCTGGTGGGATCATCGGTCCATATTTCTTTAAAAATGAGGAAGGACGACGCGTTACCGTGAATGGAAATCGATACAGAACCATGTTAAATGAGTTTTTGTTGTCAAATCTTGAAGATATGGATATGAATGAAATGTGGTTTCAACAAGATGGTGCCACTTGCCATACAGCACGTGAAACAATCGACTTATTGAAAGAAACTTTCAACGACAACATTATTTCGAGAAATGGTCCGGTGAATTGGCCTCCGCGTTCGTGCGATTTGACGCCACTCGATTACTTTTTGTGGGGATACGTGAAGTCATTGGTTTATGTGGATAAACCTCAATCGATTGACGCTTTGGAAACCAATATTCAACGTGTCATTGCTGACATACGCCCTCAAATGCTTGAAAAAGTGCTGGAAAATTGGACCTCCAGAATGACATTTGTGAAAAATAGTCGTGGTAGCCATATGCCAGAAATTGTGTTTAAATGTTAAATGCCAAAAAATTATCTACCAAATAAAAAAAAATTTTGGTCATTTCATAATTTTATATGTGTTTTATTCAAAAAAAAAATCGGCAACCTCTTAAAAAAACACCCCAATATATATATATATATATGTATATATATATATATATATATATATATATATATATATATATATATATATATATATATTTATATATATATATATATATATATATATATATATATATATATATATATATATTATATATATATATATATATATATATATATATATATATATATATATATATATAATTCGTTTCTGGTATCACAAACCATTTCAATTTTCAAAGATGTCTATCGTTAACAGTTAATAACAAGTCACGTTACAATTTTAATAAAACCATAGAATTATTTATATTGATGCATATACACATGTGTAATTCAAGAATATTTTATAACCAACACATTTTATTTATATCACAGCATTGAACATCTAATAATACGATTACGTACTAAAATTCATTTTAGTATGTATTTGCCAATAAATAACGGCTAAAGCACGAGACAGATTTATAATATTTTGGGGGAAACCAGATTCTGCCACTTGCTGTGTTGCGGATATGCTCGCTGCATAGAATTTCTGTAATAGTAATTACGATAATAGAGACCGTTAAACAGCTTATCCATAATCTATATTTGTACATGTAATAAATAAATTGACATCATATTTATATTTGCGAAAATCACTGTAGTATGGATATATACTCGTATACTCGTAAATGTAATAAAATATAATAAATATAGACTCAACTGGATAGGAGTGATTTATATCCTAATAATAAAATATATATAACTAAATCATTTTTCTTGTGTGTGTGGACGAACATTTGGTTTCGAAACAAAAAATCAATAATTTCAAATATTCAGAAGTTCCAAGCGCAAAGTCTTGAATTTTTTTTTTTGGAATTCACACATTTAGCGCTACTTGCACCCGATGTGTCGCGGAAGTTACGAGGTACACAGAGCTTTTCATGCTAAAATATAACAACAACAAAACGAAAATACTTTTTATAATGTTTGGTGTGTTTTCGTTCAACATAAAAGTTAAATTGCATTACGAATTCTCGTACACATATAAATAAATTTTCCAATCAAAAGTTTTTGGTATGTTCTGTTGAATCTTGATCTTATTGCGGAAGTTGTTGTTACCTTAGAATTGGGTGAAAGAAAGATTTTCAATATTACTATAAAAGCAATTGAAACACAGACTTAATGTTATATTATATGAGATGAACAATTTCTGTTGATATAAAGATTTATAATAAATTTTTTGTTATATCTCATAAATGTATCTGAGTGAAGTTTCACAGATAGGATAAAGTCGAGTAAGATGTTCAATAATAACGTTTTGCTGCTAAACTCGTCAACCTCATTTTTCTTGTTTGTATAAACGTTCTCGTGTAGTTTATTGATCATCAACATTGTCTCATGGTTTTATATGTGTCAGGGAAAGCCGCAGACTACAGTTTTGTTCCGGTAATAATCCTGTTAAAAATTCTAATACATAAAGTTTTTTGATTTAGTTTGAGTTTTTTTTTGGTTTAATTTGGTTTGAGTTGTTGTTTGAATAAAAAGCAAACAAAACCGTACGTACAGTGGCTCTCAACCAAAATGATGCAAGCAATTTTTTTCTAAAGTTAATATCCAAAAATCAAAATTAAATATCTATTTTTAATTTACATTTATTATAAGCTTCAGTATAAATTGTAAATTTCATAAAACAAAACAAAAAAAAAATTTCAATTTGTAACAAAATAGTAACAAAAAACAAAATTTCTACGTAAAAACATGTCACATCTAAAATGATATCACATTGTATAATTAATTTATTAATATTTAGTAGGATATCCTTTTGTTTTAGAACCACTTTGAGTCTTTTTGACATCGAATCTACGAGTTTTTTCGTGTACTCTGGGGTTATTTTACTCCACTTTTCTAACAATGCTTTTTTTAAGTCCGCTACATTACTAATCTCATGTTTTCCGATTTTGCTTTCAAGTTTAGATCATAAGTTTTCCAGAGTCAACTTTGTACAATTCGGGATTTGTGTTTCGGAACATTGTTCTGGTAGAACCGTAAATGATCATTAATATTTAACTTTTCAGCACTTTCCTCCAAATTTCGTTTTAGTATGTCTAAATATATATTTTTGTCCAAATTACCTTCAATATACTCTAAATTTTCAACCCGGAAGACGCCATACAAGCCCATAAAATAACATGGCCTCCACCGTGTGTAACAGTGCTTCGTAAATTTGTAGCAGCTACTTCCGTATTTGGCTTTCTCCATACATAGTTTCTTTCGTTTGATCCAAAAAGGTTAAACTTGCTTTCATCAGCAAATAAAACCGTGTTCCAGAAACAAATCTTGAGCAAATTTAATTCTAGCCTTACGATTAACTTCACTGATGAATGACATTCTCCGCATTGTTCTACCATGAAAATTTAATTTTCTTAATATAGGGTTTTCCAATAGGAATGATATGATTTTTAAGTGACGTTTCGGCCATTTGTCGGCCAATATGTCATGATCTGTCATTTTTTGTTTCATTGTATTCAGTAATGTTTACAATTTCATCATGGTGAGATATACACAAGAACAACGTTTACAAACTATTCAGTGTTATTATCAAAATAATCATTCTCCAATTGCAACTTTTCGTGCGCTTTTGCCATTTTATAGTCGTAATAATCGTTCAAGTGTGCTCGCTATTCGTCGAATTGTTGAAAATTTTGAGCGTACATTTTCTTTGCATAATGTTCAAGTGCCAATAAGACAAAGATTCGCTCGAAGTAATGCAAATATTGCTGCCGTTCAGGCCACTGAAAAAATTATTGGACATATGATTTATGAACGCTTTAATTCTAAGTTTCTATCGTTGCTTTAAAACAATTCAGAGATTGATGAATTTACATCATTTCTATTCAAAATATCATTAAACTTAGGAAATCGTCGACATTAACTTCGAGTGAACAAAACATTTTCACAAAGAATTAAATTATCTTAGGAATAAGGAATATTTTTCTAAAAAATCTTTAATTTTAGGAAATAAACATAAAATTAAATAAAAATAACCTGAATTTAAAAAATGGTTATTTTATTAAATTTAAAGAAAATTTTTCCTTAAATTTATTACGTATGACGATTTTGACAGTATTGCGGAAGACATAGAAGCAACATTCGACGGAGAAGACAAAGTATTTATTGACGTTTTTGAAAACATAACACCAGTAAATCTTTTTTCATTGTTTTACAGAATTGGTATTATCATCGGATTGGTAAGCAGCGACCAATAGGAAAACTATTTAATAAATATCGGAACCAGGCACCTCAAATAAATAAAATAGGCTACTTTGAAAACCCGAAACGCCAGAAAAATGAATCTGAAAGTGAAGCAGTAAGTAATGATATAGATATCCATAAAAATAGCATAAAGGTTTTTTATTTGTAATGGTTGCATGGCGCCTGCAAAGAACATCTCGAGTACAACCAAATTTCCAATTACTCAGTTATAATTATAGTTCAACTATTAAATAATTATATAGGGATATCCCGTAATCCATTATTGCTAAATACTGTCATACATTTGAAAACTTAAAATTAAATTAAATAATTGTGGAATTAAAAAACAAAATATTTTCTCTTTCGGAGAATTATTATGGAACATTACAAGAATTTCAACAACATATAGGGCTTATTTTACTTTTTGCAGGACCGTATAATATAGTACATGTAGCACATAAAACAATAGTAGAAAATAGACTAAATGAACTCACAAAATAAACGGTTCGGTATTAAGAAATATCAAAAATCATTAGCTTGGCATATTTTATTATTATCATGTTTTATATTTGATCATATAGAGTTTATAGAAACACCAAACGAAATTGGTAAAATCGATGACAATTATATTAAAGATAAGGAATGGCTGAGCTACATGAATACTCCTTGGAATACCGTAGAAATGAAATTCACACAAACTTTTAGCAGAAGACAAGAAGAATTATTGAAATTCACAAAAAACAACGCTGAATTTTATAAGGAGTGGAATATACTGCTACATCCGGACGGCCATAAACTAGTAAGTTAAACCCTGTTAAGAATATGTGGTTGTTACATGCTTTATAAATATTAGACAAAGATTGATATAGAATTTGGTTTGCTGTACTCTGGTAAAGAATATTGCTTGAAACAAAAGTGGGCTGAATTTGAAGAAAGGATTTTACCAATTTTCAAGCGAAAGATTAAAGATAAATGCCTGCTTAAAGAATGGGATTCCATACCGAAGGTCAGTGGTTTGTAGAATTGCCTTATTTATACTAAAATTACAAATAAAAATAATTTTTCTTTGTGATAAGATAGATATATAATAGATATATAATATGCAATATTACATAGAGCATTAATGAAACTGTAGTCAAATGATTGACTTATGTGTTCTGTAGCGAGTCCTTTACTTTTTACCGAATCCTATATTTTTAAAATTGTTTATCAAAATTATTTCAGTTTTAATAAAACAATTCAAAATTTTAGTAAAGTCTGTCATGTAATTTTCATAGTTTAGTTCTCTTCAACATTGGAAGAATTTTTAATTCCGAATTACAATTTTTTAAATAAACATAACAAATATTTGTAAATTAATTTTATGTTTTCTTAATTAATTTATTCTAAATTCAACTTAAAAATTCCTTAAAATAGCATATAACTGGTGGTATTAATAATTTTTAACTAAAATTTTAAGCTGTTTTATTCCAAAAAATTAATAATGGAAAATTTGATTTCTAAACCTCTCTTTACCCAATTCCAAAATCATCTGTTTGTTTTGTTAATATAAATTAATATGTGGAGCTGATAAATATACATAATATACCATAGTATGACTTTTATCATCCAGCATACGAAACATTTTTACTGCATATAATTCATTATTAATTGTTTTTTTCTGCTCATTTCTATAGATCTTTTATTGGACGTGGGGTCAGTTATTAATTTGCGTCGACTCATAAATGAAAGGAAGGATACTTATTCACAGTATGGAATGACGTTGCAACCATTTATGGTGATTACAAATGATAATAAATATGCTAGTTGCTACGATGAAATATTTTATGTATTTCAAAATATTTTAGATTGTCTAGCAACGACACTAAAAATTCATTTTGCATTAAATTTAAATTATGCAATATAATCTTATAAAGTTTGGTATTTTACACAAAACTATATTTTTGATATTCATAGGTATATTATATACCTCTTCGGATAAACCGGACAGTAAATTTCCTCGTTAATTGCGGAATTAAAAAAGAATTAAATGATCAAATTTGGATTAATTTTTAGAATAGTAAAATAAGCGTTTTTTGCATAAAAATAATTAATTTAGATTACACAAACTATTTTGATAATAATATTTTGATGTAATTAACAAATGATTAATAATAATGAATTGTGAAAGATGTGATTTTTTATGTTCAAATATCAATGAATATACTAAACATTTAAAAAAATTTCATGGATTTTAGCCTGGTCGTTACATTTGATCATACAATATCGAAATATTGAAGTTTTCGACAAACATTTCCGGGCATTTATGGTTGGAAGTTTGAAATCAAATTATGACGTTGTAAAATTAGATATTGTGCATATGAAACCGTTTTTATTATTCACGTTACCTAATTCCAAAATTTGTTTTAAACAATCTTTAATATGAAATAAAGGTGAATAAATTTAAATTTTATTTAAAAATGAAATAACTGTTTTATTAATTTAATTAAGGAAGGGAAATTGAAGACAAAGGCAAAGAAACTGCAATTTAAGGTAACCTCCATTAAATATCACGCATTACGTTTATGTGCCCAATCCATAAGAATATGTTCTAATCTTATCATTCAGCATTAATCTAATGAAAGTGGTCTTTAGAATAAATTGTTATGTAAATTATCCTTGAGTTGATGATCATTGAACCAACAATCAAATAATTAAACATTTAGTTAAGGAATTTTTTTTCAAAAATTATTGTTCCAAAGCACTAGGGCCAAGGCATTTTTACATTGATACGATGTCTATTTGTAAGGTTCATTTTTAATTTTAATGTCAAAACGAAATAAAAGTAATGCTATTAATTAACATGAAAACTATTACACTTATCTTTAAGTTTATGTCCAAAACACATAAGTTGTAAATCAAGGCACAAAAAACATAGAACTAATTATAAAAACATTAAATACAGGCTAAAATTTGTTCAGTGGCAAGTGATGCTGAAGGCCGCAATTTGTCGATTCCAAGACGTTCTCAAGAATTGGGACTGTCTCAAACCACAACCTGGCGGATTTTGAGAAAGGATTTGGGTTTGTATCCGTATAAAATTGTTCTCACTCAAGAACTAAAGCCATTGTACCACCGTAAACTTCGTGAATTTGCTGATTTTGCCTTAGAACAACTTGAAAACGATAACGATTTTTTTAAGAAAATCATCTTCTCTGATGAGGCTCACTTTCATCTGAGTGGTGCGATAAATAAACAAAACTGTCGATTCTGGTGCGAAGAAAATCCTAATTTGTGGTCATGAAAAACCATTACATTCATCTAAATTGACAGTTTGGTGTGGTTTTTGGTCTGGTGGAATCATCGGTCCGTATTTTTTTCGAAATAAAGCTGGTAACACCGTTACTGTAAATGGAGATCGGTATTGATCAATGATAACCAACTTTTTATGGCCGAAATTGGAAGAAGTTGATCTTGACAACATCTGGTTCCAATACAAGACGGGGCTACGTGCCACACAGCAAGTGCAACAATTTTTTTTAAAGAAATCATACCACTCTTATTGAAAAACCCTATATTTGCGTATTGTATCTGGATGAAATTTTTTATGTAAATATTTTTCAGCTTCCTCGGCCTACTTTGGAACACTTAAATTGGGGTTTTCTTTTATTTTTCGGACAATCCATAGACTATTTTTTTGAGAAAATATTTTATTGTGTGTTTTTCTAGGCTTGTTTTCAACACGGTGTTGACGAATGGAGCGTTCAGTAATATGCTCCTATATCGGCAAATACTGAAGCCGATATTGACTTACGGTATTCAACTCTGGGGATGTACTAAGCAAACAAACGCCAAAATGATACAGACGTTTCAAAATGAGGTTCTCCGTAGCATCGTTAATGCTCCGTGATACACAAGAAATGAAGACCTTCACAGGGACTTACAGATGGAATAAACCAAATATGAAATAAAAAAGCATGCCGCCAAACACGAAATAAGGCTCCAGGAACATGGAAATCCATATATTCGCCATATGATAGATAATCCTGTCGTTGAAAGAAGGCTTCAAAGTACGAGTCCACTTGACCTAGTAAACATACCAAATTAAAATTATATTTTAAATAGGTTTAATTCATTTTGGAACTAACCATTGGGTTTCACCCCAACAAATCAGAATTATCTAAGAAATGTAAAATTTGTAAATTTGAAAGATAAATTGCTAGATAAGCACAGTCTCAGTTGTAATTAGTAAAGAAAAAAAGTAATATGCTCAACAGTAGAAGAACTTGTTTTCACCATTTCTGCAATTTTTCTTCGAATTTTTCCATCTTTAAAGTGTTTAATAACTAATTCACGCGTTTCAATACCTGTGTGCGACCCATTTTCTCAATTACAAAGATTCGGTTTTCTTAATTATTACAAAAACAAAACGATTTAATCTGCTGACTATATTTCTATAATCGCACAAAAAGTTATTTAAAACTGATACTCAAAATTGTTTTACATTGAAAATTTTGTTTTGTGTAGAAAAAGTACCGCTATTTCGCAAAACAAAGAGAGTGCATCATTTTAGATGTGACATGTTTTTACGTAGAAATTTTGTTTTTTGTTACTGTCTTGTTATAAATTGAATTTTTTTTATTTGTTTTGTTTTATGAAAGTCACAATTAATACTGAAGCTTATAATAAATGTAAATTAAAAATAGATATTTAGTTTTGTTTTTTGGATATTTACTTTAAAAACAAAAATTGCTTGCATCATTTTGGCTGTGAGCCACGACTGAGAAATATTAATATACTTATTCGGAGTTCATATCCATCGTAGGTACGTACATAAGGTCGAAAAAGGTCATCTAAAGGGAATGTGTAGAATTTTTTATTTAATCCTTTTTCGCCTTGTTTGTTTTACCCTAAGGAAATTTAATAACATTTGTGAATGTGAAATTCATCAAGTATTTTTTTTTAATTTACATGAAAACTTGTAGGTATCTGAATTTTTCGTTTTATTCCGACATTTATAACATAATTTTTCAGTACGGTAGAGTATGATAATATATATCATAATTGACACCCTGCTTCTGCCTTTATGTGGCTAAACGTAATTTTACATTTGTTCTTGCTTCCTGGATGGCATTTGGTTCTAACACACCAAAGATAAAACTGATTGCTAGCGATGTTCTATACATTAGACACAAAAGATTCAGAGATGTCCTGATTGATGAGTTGTTCTTGTGTGATATTGTGCATCTTTGCTAAGTGTTCTACCCGGATGATGAATTTTTCTATAGGCGTACAATTTTCAGTACCATTAAATTTAATGTTCCATTTGTGAACGGGAGTACACAAAGAATTTCGTCCTGTCGAGACATTATCATTATTACTATTTCGGTTGTCCAATGAATTCACTAATTTTGAATTATTCTGTAAACTATTTGGAGGAACGACGTACATATGAGGATATCTACCGTGAAAATTCGGCTGTGGTTGAGGCATATACAAATGATTTGCTGGTACAAAATTTTGTGTACCATGTTGTGGCATTGACATCATTGGAATTGGTACAGGCGGAACGTTTACGGGCATAGCTTGTCGTGGAATATTTTGTGATTGATTAAAATTTGGTCTCCTCTGATTGTTATAATTTTGAGTCATATGTGGGTTTGGTAAAGAAGTCTTCGTATTCGACTCCGCTTGACCTTGAGAAATATGTGGCGAAGACGCGTTATTGAAATTTTCGTCATTTTCTCTACTGGAAGTAGTAGAAGTATTATCGTCTTCGATGTGAATAGAACTTTGAAAATTTGGTTTTTCTACGTTTGTAAAATCAATTATTATTCGGCTTGTTTCCGCAATAGATTCCTCCGGAGAAACTACTTTGGTTTTATAGTCGTTGCAAATTTTGAGTAGACTGTCACAATTATTAACAAGCCTTAATGCTTCAGATGTTACGTCCTCAATGTTAGATACCCTAGTTAAACGACTTCTAAAATGAATCAGTCTTGAAATAAAAATATTTAGGACATCTTCGTCAACAACAGAACTTTGAAAGCTTTCTAACAGAGCTGGCTGAAATTTTCGTAATTGTAATCCACATTGGGTTATTTCGCTATTAGGATATTTTAGAGCTGATACGTGAGCTTGGTGTGGCACAAGATTTTCGTCATTTAACTCTTCAGTTATACGTTGTTCTAAAGCAGATAATCTTTCCCGAATACTTCCTTGAATGCTCCGAATTTCACATTCAACACCAAATTTTTCTGCTTCTAGATCAGTTACATTCATTTGTAGCTGAGACATTTTGATATTATTTTAATTTTAATGATTGTAAAATATATTGTTGTTTTAAATAGTTTCTTAATAAAATGTTATATATGTTTAATTAATATCGATGAGGTGTGATAGGATATGCAACATGATAGTAATTATCGGTAATGTTCGTCATAAAAAAATGAGAGTTAAAAATAAAAATAATAATAATAATGTCATGGCTGAAATTAACATTTACTATCTACATAATACTAATGGAGCAAACGCGAGCCACAACAAAAAAAACAATAAAAAAAATTTAGTATTATTTATCAATAACAAAGTATCAATCATACGAGTAAACTCGGTAATGGTTACTGTATTAATAAATGAATAACTAATTATAAACCGTCAGTTATGAACGAGAAAAAAAAAATCATGGGCACATACTGACATTCTGTAGGATCAATCTCTAAAATCGAGAGACAAAACGCGACCCAACAAAAAAAAAAATAATTTAAATAATATGAAATCTAATAAGCAAGTTTCGTGCGGTTATGCCGTTTGAGCGCCATCTGTTACAGTTTGGGTGGAGGGTTGGGGATATTCAAAAAAAATTTATCTTTAAGATTCGTAAAAAACCTACTCCCTGTAAACTAGGAAAAAAAAATATTATTATTTATTGAACCTGACGCGGCTATCTGCGTCGGCTAAAGCTCATGGTACGTCGTGGGGTTTGTCAGGAAATACACAATCTTGCTAAGCCGCGAGTTTTCTTAAACTATTATACCGGACAACAAACATTACCATATCACACCTACCATATCACATTCCATCACACCTCCGAATCACGGGTTTTATCTCATTTTATGGTTTTACTCAAAAATTATGCGAGTTTAACATTTCAATGATAATATTATTTATTAATAAATCAACATAAAAAAAAATGAAAATTAAATGAAAAAGAAAATTGTTAAATTTCACTTGATTCCTAACTAAGTACGCGTACTAACTATTATACTTAATAATTAAATTTATGAAACATAATGGATTTATAATAAGGAGAAAAATAATTATAAAGAAAATTGTAAAAATAATCATAATAATAATAATATAAGTAAACTTATAATAATAATGAAATAATAATAATTTCAAAAATATAAAAAAAAATTTACTTAACGTAAAATATGTAGTTTGCAACCTTGGTATTCAAATTTGTGGTCCGTTCCTGTGTTGTGCAGGTTTTCATGAATGATGAAGTAGTGATCGATGTAATTACCGGAATGAGAATGAAATATCGTATTCGTATGCGATTTATGGTTTTTACGTTTTCATTCTATTTGTTTTTATTTTAACCATTCGTATAAAATTCGCAGCGGTTTTCCGTACTATGGGTATTGGTTTTGGTTGTTAATGTGATTAAATGTATTTGTTTGTTTTAAGGGTTTTTTAATAATCTAACAGATTATTTTTGATCATATCAAATTTCAACGCACAAGATTATTTCACCACGTTGAATTTGATCGTCAAGGTCTTCAAATTAAACGGACCTTATAACACTACACTAATTTCGTTAATTTTCACTTAAACTAGACTACAACATATTATTTTATGTAACTTTTAAATATAGGGTTTTTATTTTAATAATTAAAAAAAAATTCAAGTAAAAATTAAAGTTTTAATCTTAATTTCACGGTTAACTTGCAAATAGTTCGTAAACGTTAATCTTGCATACATGAACTTGATTAAATTTATTTTTATTTTTTTCTACAACCTTATACTTTATCACAAATAGTTTTTATTTTATTTTATAAATTGTTCAATCATTAAACTTAAAACTTTTTTTAGTATTTATATTATATTTTAAATATTATATTTTAAATTGGTCCCGATTTAAGAATGAGCGACCGACTCTTTTAACCACATCAACCTCCCCCCTATCCTACCAAAAAAAAAAAATTTCAAAATTTCCAATGGTATAAAAAAAACCGTTGATATTCAAGACAATAGAATTTCGTTTGTAGTACAACAATTGCAATTTTCAGGGGTGAACTCTCGAACTTTGTGAGATGCCGTAACCACCGAAACTGAACATCATCACTGTGTAACATAAATCGTAACAATGGGTAATGTCAAAATGTAAATTTTTTGACACAATTTTTGACATTTTTCGACCGAGTTTAGTCACATTTTTGGACAATTTTTGACCTGAATTTTTGACACACAAAAATTCAAAAATTACCATTTTTTAAACGCTTTTATGAGGACTGTTAAAGTTATTAAACTGGATTTACTGCTTAACGCTTAATTCCAGTATTGGCTATACCGCACATATTGCGTTGTCCAGCATCTTTTACCTGCAATTCTATGTATGTAGTATTTAAAGTTTTCTATATGTTGAAATTGGCGGGTCTCCCTGCTTTGTTCGATATAATAACGATTTCTTGTTTATTTTCCAAAAACTTTATTTATATGTATAACATAATACATATAATATTACACAACGTGTAAGTATGTGTAACTATAATTTTTAAATTATTTGATCACTGTCACAATATGTGCATTTTCAAATTTAACTGTTTTAAAAAATGTCTCTACTACAATCAAATATTCAATACATTATTAGTGTTGCTTTGAAAATATTTATTTATTGACAATTTTTTGACAACTTTTGAGAATGTCATTTTTTTGACAATATTTTAGGTTTTTTGATCCAATATTAACAAAATTGTCAAAATCACCGATGTTTTAGAGATTTACTCATCCTTGAAAAGTTAGATACCATTTTTTCTTACCATTATATTTTCAATGTTTTATTCTTGTCAACAATAGGTATGCAAATACTTAAACTTGAACTGGAAAGACTTAAAAACTTCAGTTAGTTACAAAAAATATTAGTATACATTTTTTTTTCCGATCGTGTTGCCTCTTTCAATGATTAAAGTACGCGTTCGTTTAAATATAAATTGTCAAGAGTTTTTGTGTTTCACTCATAAATGCAAACCCTATAGTTTTGAAGCTGTATAAGATAGCGGCAATTTACCAGCGAAAAATAATAGGTTATGCTACTAACCACAAGAAGCAGTACTATTACAAAAGATAATTTCTCGGAAATTTTTAATTAATTTGTCTGCCCTGTTTTGTGTAAAAAATCCATCGGAATAAAATCCTAAAACTATTCCTTAAATTGATAAATTTGTACCCTTTGAAGGCCAATTAATTAACACAATCCCTTTCATTCACTCACACACCTAGCCATTTACCTACTCACACAATAACAGTACACATAGGGTCATAGTACAGAGGGATCATAGTAGTGTTTATAAAAATCACCGAGTGTAATCGTTAAAGAAAATTTGCTTTTGCATCTGGACTCTGGTGGTATTCGAGCCCGGTACCATCCGGTTGAACTACCGAAGCTAATACCAGTGCACCACTTGTCCGGTTTGTTTGTAGTATTGTATAGGATTTCTAAAGAGAGTTTAGGACAATAACCTAAAACCCGTCTAAGCTGAATCAAGCTCCATCATTTCGTAACCAATGATCATGAAAATTGAATTTGGTTATCTGGCAGAAAAAAATCTGGCATATTTCCATGCTGTGCAATATAAGTAGATTCTAAGATGCATTTTGAACTAAGTTGTTTCTATGGCGGATAGAACGGTAAAATTTTACAATTACGGCGAAAATGATTAGTAGGTTTACAAGTAATTTGAACGAAGTTCTGGAACGATGGTGCGTTACTCGTCCATGGTGCGTTACTCGTCCACATTTTCACAATCTATATATAAACATTAATGAATGTTTCTTTGTCTGTTCTTTATGCGTTCCTACATCGTTCATCCGATTGCGATGATGCTTTGGTAAGTTGTTGTGCCCGCACCAGTGAAGTCTTCTGACTTACGACAGAAGTGGCTGGACTCCGGGTTCTAGAGACCCCAGTACAATTTCTGTCGAAAATTTCATTCTTCAGTCCATTCCGTCCAATCGGATTCAAATTTTAGGTCTAGGTGTTTCCTTACAATTGTTTCCCAAAAAAGTTTATTTGTTCCGAATGGGCGCTTTAGCGATCTTCATAAGTTTTTACCATGCATAAGTTGCATTTCCAAAACCAACCTAACCCTGGACCCCAGGGTTTAGGGTTCCCAGCTCAAATATTTTCTAAAATTTAAATTTTTTTAAATGTTGTTACGAGAATTAATTTAGGAAAGACGTTATATGAAACTATAGTGATAGCAGTAGAGAATGTTGTTGACTCTGAAATATTGTACGAATTGCGTTATCTACTTCTAGGCTTCCGAAACAAGGGAACAGCGTGAAACACATGAAATGCATGAAAACGATCGAAGCAGAATGTCTTTTTATATATCTGCTGAAACAAGTGAATAGAGTGAGTCATGGCTGGACAACAATCGCTAAGATCATACTGGGACTTCATGGGGAATTTTGGGAATATCTATCGTTCATAATTTTCCCAAAAAATGTTTGAGTTTCTGCGGCAATATAAGTTATTTAAGTTTCTGACCAATATCTCAAATACTCGCACAGGTAACCAATACGTAAGGTTGTTTTTCTAATAACTAAGGCCATAATACATTACTCATATAGTTTGGTGAAAATTTATCAGTTAGATGTCTCAGTGTGTTTTTTCCATGTCTCAGTGTGACTCAGTTTGAGATATTGACCAGAAACTTAAAAGGTCTTAGTATATGGCTGTAGAAACTCAAAAACTATTGTGAAAATTCCAAACGATAAATTTTCCCCAAATTACTAATTAGCTAACAGAAAAAGTATCTTATGTAGTGTTACCTGGTGCTTGGGTGGTAGTTTTTGAAATATTGGTCGGAAACTGAAAATGACTTCTATGGCCGTAGGAACTCAAAAAATTATAGAGCTAATATAGATTTCCAAGTTTTGACAGACCACAATTTAATTGAAATCAATATTTGATTACCTTCCATTACTCGGGGCGGGCTGCAGCTACCGGGGTCACAGGTGGTGGATAGTGGACGGCCTATCGATAGGTAGGTTAGCGGTGAATCAAATAAGCCGCCCCCAACCGCAGATCTGCTGGGAGGAGAGTCTCAGGGAACTGGGGAGTGGTTAACCTCTGTTCACTAAATCCTGAGTGCCTATGATACCCAGTATGGAAGGGCGAACTGATGGCGCCATAAAACCATCGACCACAAACCACGGTGAACTGAGCGTCACGTCTCAATGCGCCCCAGGTCTTCAAGTAGTGAGTAGGGAACCCTATAAATGGTAATCCCCTGTACGAAATGGGTCCTATTGGGTTGGGATTCCATGTGAATGGAGGAATGAGTAGGCGAATGTGGGAGAAGGGCTGGGGCGCGGAGGGGCGAGGCGCTCGGCGAGCCGATGGGCTGGATTAAGGTGTTACGCAACCCGTGCTGATGATCGACTAGGCTGGGGGCCCATTTAATAAAGCCCAGTCTTGAATGGAGCCCTCTGGATACCTGGCGACCTCCAGTTGTATTTAGCCTTACCCGTGTATACGGATCTCTACACGGGCGGACCATCTATTTCTCCGATACTCGTGGGAACACATTAAGTACAGCAATACAAAAAACAAAAAGAAGTGGCCAGCACTTCTCAAATGCTGGAGGAGACGGGGGGGTCTGTGGCTCCAGCCGTCGGTGGGAATAAAACTGGTTCCGAGGCTTGCAAGCCAGGAACTAGTGGTAGCGGCAAGAAGGAGAAAGTCACTGCTCCTTCGGTTCGAAGGTATCGGGCAAGGCATTCGGCCTACCGTGCCTTGGATAGACTGGCTACAGTCCCGGAGGAGCAGTGGACGGAGGAACAGAGGCGGAGGGCGGAGTGGGCGAAGAGCTGCGTCGCCAATGTTAGCAAGGCTCAGAAAGAAGATCTTGGGTCGAAAAGACAGAGGTCTGGAGAGGAAGAGCAGGGGAGTTTGGATGCCGAAAGAAAACAGGCCAAGCTCCAGGGGGAACAGTCGAGGAAGGGGCCTAAGCTCTTCAGCGACGTTGTGAAGGAGGGGGAGGTGGTGCTAGCCGTCGTGGACGAGAGTCACAAAGATGGGAGCATCACCGGGGAAAAATGGAGGTTGGTGTTTAATGCACTGAACCTCGTTTTCCTCCGAGTCCTTGGACAACATCCAGGACCACCGCCAGTTTGCAGGGACGCGGGTTGGTATCAGCGACGGCTGAAGTTGACCGCGTGCGCGGATCAACGGTCGGCCTTCTTGTATAGGAAGGCGATCGAGGAGGTAGGCGAGGTATGGCCAGGAGCTAAGCTGAAGGCAATTCCCAAGTAGGAAATACCTAGTAGACCAAGAGCAATGGTCTGGCTTCCCACGGAGCCGGCAAGCCTGGATGAATCCCTGAGGATTATCCAGGTTTGCAACCCGGATCTTCCGACAGGAAATTGGAAGATTGTGAAGCAGGAGGAGCCTAAGGGCAATTTCAGATCATCAATTATGGTGATAAATAAGGAATCCTTGGCTCCCCTGTCAAAAACTGACACTTAAGGTGTTCAGAAAGGATGAGGTCGGAGTCAAATCAGATACTGCACAGCCCGAGAAGGGGGTGGAGGAGGTCCAGCCTGACATGGGAACCGCGAGGAGCAGTATCTCTTCAGGGGAGACACTGCCGCTAGTGGTGAACCCGAGTGAGGGGCTGACTAGCGAACTTAGGGACCGACTATCCCTTGCCAGGGGGATGAGGGATACATCGGATTCCGAGGGGGGAGATGTGGATCTCCTTAGTTTTAGGGACTGCGGAGGAAGTGAGATGGAGGATACCGTCGACTCCGTCGGGTCCGTATAACCGACGCAGCACTGCTGTCGCAATTAAGGTAAGTGAATACTGTTATCAATGATTAGGTTTGTGCAGATAAACTGACATCACTAGGCGAGGAGATAGTACTGATCCAAGAACCTTGGATCAAGAATAATAAAATCTGCGGTCTGCGAGCGAAGGGCTACACCCTTCTTTATGCTTGTTGGGCTGAAAAGAGCAGATCATGTATATTGGTGGGAAATAACATAAATGTTTTTCTACTTCCACAGTATAGTAATGGGGACATTACTGCGGTCTGCATAGAGACGGAGGAGAGAAGATTCTGGCTTGCAGCCGCGTATATGGACCGGGAGATGCCAGTGCCGCCAGACATACTGGGGGCACTGGTTGCTGACGCAGATAGAAGGAAGGTGGGAGTTATCATGGGGTGCGACGCCAACGCACACCATACCATCTGGGGTAGCTCGAATATAACTAATAGGGGTGAGTTACTTTTTGATTTTCTCTTAAGAACTAACCTCACTATTAGCAATATAGGCCAGGAACCCCCCTTTATTATTAGTAATAGACAGGAGGTTCTGGATATTACTCTGGTTTCCGAATTCATTTCACCGATGATCAGAGAATGGAGGGTGGCGAAGGAGCATTCCTTCTCCGACCATCGATACTTAACATTTAAACTTAATCTCAACATTACAAAACAATACGTGTTCAGAAACCCCCGGAGGACAGTATGGCATGTATATAGGGAGGTATTGGAGGGCATCATTCCATCCAGAGTTCCAGGACTCTCCGACACGGGAAATGAACTGGATTCAATAGTGGACACTCTAACTAGGGCTTGCAATACCTCTATGAGGGTAGCCTGCCCTTTAACAAAGCTTAGGGGGAAGCGAAAACCTGTTGGGTGGAACCCGGCACTTGCGGAGTGCCGGAAGGTCTGTGGGTCTGCCTTTAATAGAGCGAAAAGATCTAGAGACAGTCAAGACTGGGACTTCTATAAGGAAAGCCTCAGAGTGTACAAAAGGGAAATAAGGAAGGCGCAAAGAAATTCGTGGAGGCGCTTCTGTGAGATAATGGAAGGGGTTTCGGAAACTTCGCGCTTAAGAAAAATTCTGTCTACCAATCCAACTGTTCCAGGCTATCTGTTAAAAACGGATGGCGTTTCTAGTGAAGAGACACTTGATCTCTTGATGGAAACACACTTCCCGGGAAGTGAGGACGTGACGACTGCGAATCCTCTGGATGACCGTGGGTCAGGGGATCACGGCGGGGTCCAACCGTTGTGTACAGAGGCTATTCTGAACACGCGAAAGCTAAAATGGGCCATTAATGGGTTCAAGCCGTTTAAGTCAGTTGGTCCGGATGGGATTGTACCAGCAGAAATTCAGAAGAACTCGGGGATCTTGCTTCCCTGGCTGGAAGTTATCTTCAAAGGGTGTCTGAAGCTGAGGTGCACTCAAAAGAAATGGAGGGAGGCTAGGGTGATCTTCATCCCGAAGGCGGGAAGAAGCTCGCACAGCAACCCTAAGGGCCTTAGACCTATATCTTTGTCATCTTTTCTGCTGAAAATAATGGAAAGGATGCTGGATGTATATATTCGTTCGAAAATTGGACCCAGTAACTGGGCTCAGTCGCAACATGCATATCATAAGGGTAAGTCCGTGGATACGGCGTTACATACCCTGGTTCGGGGAATTGAGAAGTCACTGGATTTTCAGGAATTCTCGCTGGTTGCGTTTCTCGATATCGAGGGCGCATTCAATAACGTAAAGATGGAAGCAATTTTGGAAGGATTGCTGCCACTTGAGATTGTAGACCCTGTAACCAGGCTAATTACTCATCTGCTGGGTAGCAGAAGAGTCATAGCAGGGATGGGGGAAGTTTCCGTCAGAAGACGGGTCGTTCGGGGAACCCCTCAGGGAGGGGTCCTCTCCCCCTTCTCTAGAACTTAGTAATCAATGGACTACTATTGGTACTGGAGAGAGAAGGGATAGGTGTGGTTGCTTATGCCGATGATGTGACGATAGCTGTCTCGGGAAAGCACCTGGGAACAATCAGGGATATGATGCAAAATGCGTTGTCAATCACTGCGGGTTGGACCAGCAGATGTGGATTGGGAATTAACCCATCAAAAACAGAGCAGGTCCTTTTCACTAGGAGATACAAAATTCCGGCAATGGTTCCACCGAGCCTGAATGGTACTACGCTGGTCCTTACTGATAAGGCGAGATTCCTAGGGATTCTCCTGGACAGTAAGCTCAGTTGGAAGCCAAACACGATGGAAAGAGTAAAGAAGCAAACTGTGGCACTCTACTCTTGTAAAAACGCCATTGGAAGGAAATGGGGCCTGAAACCGGAGCTGGTGCGCTGGCTTTACACGGCAGTTGTAAGGCCCATACTGCTGTATGGTGTGAGTGTGTGGTGGCCAGCTCTGGAGAAATCATCATATACTAACATGATGGCGAAGGTGCAGAGGGCAGCCTGTTTGCTCATTAGTGGGGCTCTAAAAACCACCCCCACTAGTGCCTTAGAGATCATACTGCATCTTCTCCCGTTGGATATTATCGGTAAGCAAATGGCGGTTAATACGGCCGCCCGGCTATCAGCGACCTCTGATTGGAAGTGCCTGCAAAAGGGGCACTCAACTATAGTCAATTCGGTGAGGCATGACTTGGAGAATTTAGATTATAAAATACCCATGTTGTGCTTCGACAAGCGTTTTAAGGTGATTCTCCCCTCTCGGGAGGATTGGAACAGAGGTCTCCTTATCGAGACCGGGACAGTTAATTTCTTCACCGACGGCTCCAAGCTCGATGGTAGAGTGGGAGCGAGTGTGTTCTGTGGGGAATTAAATGTCAATTTATCTTTTCGTCTACCTGATTACTGCAGCGTGTACCAGGCTGAAGTTATAGCGATCGAAGAGGTCATGAACTGGTTGAAGCATAATGTGATATCGTGCATTGATATCACTATTTATGTGGACAGTCGGGCGGCCATTCTTTCGCTGGATTCAGTTTCCCTGGCGTCACGGGTGGCATTGAATAGTCACACATCTCTTAACGAGATGAGTGAGCATTTCAATATCCAGTTGGTCTGGGTTCCGGGTCACTCTGACGTTGAGGGGAATTGCAGGGCAGACGAGTTAGCAAGGTACGGTACAACTCTCCAACTGGAATCAGGGAGAGAATGTTTAGGGAGACCTATGTCTATGCTGAAAACGGCAAGCCATAGGAAAGCAGTTGCCTTGGCGAATGCTAGGTGGCTTGAGAGTCCAACTGGTAGGATAGCGAAGCAAGTATGGCCTGTGCTGAACTTGAAGCGCTCTAAGATCTTAATCACACTAGGAAAGCGTGATTTAGGTAGAATTGTAAGGGTACTTACCGGACACTCTCCTTTTCAGAGATCATGCGAGAAGGCTGGGTCTAGATTCAAATGATTTCTGCAGAAGCTGCAGGGACGAGGAGGAGGAGGAGACTCTTGTTCACTTTCTAAGCTCATGCCCTGCGCTAGCTGGCAGAAGACATGATCACTTGGGCAAATACACCATGGACAGCCTCTCTGATCTCGAAAGCTGCAATGTGCGAGATCTTTTACGCTATATTAATAGCACTAAATGGGTTTAAGGAGTTTGATGATGTCGGATCCTGTGGTATCACAATGGGGCATAACTGGCCTAAGTGTGCGGTGGCAGCCACTGAAACCTAACCTAACCTAACCTACCTTCCATTAATCGGGGTTATTTGGAAGAGACTCCAACTTTTTCACATTGAGTTTAACAAACTTAACGTTCTCTTAAAATTTGAAAATTGGGAACCCATTTATCGTCAAACCAGTTGTAATTCTGCATTTGATAATGTCATTAACATCTTAAATTCGCTAAATGAATGAGCGAAATTTACGATTAATCCTCTGAAAGTTAAAAAAACTGAAGCCGCACTAACCTCTATGCTAAGATTACCAAACTAAAAAAGTTCTCACGAAAATTAAAAAATTATCCACACAATGAAAAACTAGAGCAGTGTACATATAAAAAAACTTGAAAAAAAAGTTAAAGCAAATGTTTGCATTGCCAAAGAGCTGTTCGATTGATAATATTTTAATGCGAAATTCACCCAATATAACAACGATACATCACAATTACCGCTTCCAATCAGATAATGTACTTACATCTCCGCAAGAAATTTTTGCGGAATTCAATCAGTTTTATATCCACTCAATATTCTGGATTTGCTCCTCTTTTCATCAATTGCTCCGAGCAATAAAACAGATGCGCGATACAAAACTTAGGGTGTAATTGGCGCTATGATATGATATGATATGATATGATAGAGGCGTACAGGCCAGCCATAACGGCGATCCTAGGTACGTTACCATAATCCTGAAATATCAACAATCAAATAACAAATTATATCTGAATGCGAATAATATTTCAGCATCATGCGGGCCCAGGCCCTGCCTGCATCCTTAACAGATAAGGTTAATTAGGAAAGGATGTTAGTCACAGAAACAACTAGGGCGAACCGCAGCAAAGTCATTTTCTAACTACTTAAATATATTAGAATGTTAGTCTCAATTAAATTCACACTCTAGATTAGAGTTTGTTAGTTAATTAATGTAAGTAAGTTGTGTTTGAGGTAAAGGATACTAATATTCATCATATGTATTCGGCATCAGTCCTACTAGACTGGTTAGGTTATTTAATTCACATCTATGGGTCATCTCATCATATACTGCTTGTAACCTTATTTTGCCCTATCTTCCCATCCAACACCATCTAACCGAGGGACTTCACGTTCGTAATGACACGGCAGTATTATCATACATATGATGACCTAAATATTCCGTCAATAATGTCAAAATAAAAAAAATTTAGATTCGGTATTGTCATTCAGCTACCTATATTTAAATTCATCTAACTAAAAGCAGGGTTAATTTATATCTAACATTCACACAACTTCACTAAAACATAGCCTGAATTCAACCAGAAAGATCGTCGAAAAACAACATTCCATAGCAAAATGTTTTTGGATCGTTAATATATTTGATTGTATTAAGTTTATGCTCAAAGCGTAAGTAATTAAATAGACCCCCTGATCAAGAATGTTGCAATCACAATCTTCCCTCACCTTCCGGTATGTAAACAAAAATAAATAAATAATAAATTTTAAATAAAAATTGAATTATATTTTCCGACAACTTTATTGTTTTAAATCAGGATTTTCGACAAAATTTCAATTTATAGAATTGTTTAAAGTCATCTCGATCCTCTCAGGCGTCATTAATAAAAATAACTATCTATTTTCATCCTAATAAACCCAGGTTTGTGACTTATTGAGCTCTATTTGAAGGGCTGCTTATTGTATGATAGGTATTTCAGTTGTGCTATCTGAGGGTTGCACTGTTTGATACGCATCTTGCACAGACTGTTATAAAAGGTCTTGCGAGTTCGACGGTTTAAGTTCAGATGCAATCCGTTTAATATTTTCAAGCAACTATAGCAAAGGTCTCAGGTATATGCCGGATATTTAACTCTACCAGCCGTATGGTTTCTGTCCGTAATGTTGGCTGCAGTTTGCGTTATTAGTGTAATTCTGCTGCAGTTTGCGTTATTCTGTGTAATTCTCTCTTAATCGCATTTGTAACAGAGTTTGGAGGGATCGTCGGTCGCGTACCTGCGATTTATTCCCATAATTCGGCCTTAAAACATCAAAGCGTGCTAAATTATTCTGGATACGATAAATCACAAATTCTATATACGTACCGACCACTGCAGTCTGGGTTTCTCAGCATGGTTTTCTTAAACTTTTATTATTGTCTGGTAACCATTCTCTTTGTGCTGACCTCATCTATGTCGGTCGTCTCGATAATTATATTATTTAGATATTTACTTGGACTTCTGCTCCCAGTATATTGGCCTTAAAGATGCGTGCAAGCCAGCGGTATTTTTCTTCTCTATCTCAGTGTTGCTCTTCATGTTTTAAATAGTTCCGCATACATAAAGATTCCTATCGTTGCGATCTATAGAACTTCATGCAGGACCTTTGTTAACTATTATTTATTAAATGTTTTTCGTTCCTACTCTGGGATTGGTATACGCTCGACTTATGTTTGAGGAACTCGAAAAGTTCATCAAGGTTCATTCCGACAGATTCCATGTCTGTCAACGTTTGCGTTAACTCAGATTTACAGTATCCCGGTTTTTAACGCATATTCCTTTGGTGGTGTTTTTCTCGTTTTATTGCTGCGATTGTGCGGATCATTAGAAATACTGTTCTGCTTTTCTTCACCGTAAATAATAGCACTGCCGAGTCATATCTGCCTCTGCAACCAAGGCTACCTCTGCTGAAGTATTATGCGGTGGTCTGATCTCGACGACTTCATGCTAAACAAATGCTGATCAGAGACCAGTCTAATACAAAATGGATCTATACGTTTAAAAATCTAAAATGTGGTGAAAGTAACAACAGACGTTTTTCAGAGAGTTCGATTGTACTGTTCGCGAATATAAGAGTGCTGGTGGTACAATGTCAAATGATACAATATATACATTTATATTATCTAAAGTACCTAAGAAATATGAATGAATGGTTGTTGCCTTATCTACGCTAAATCAAGCTGAGGGAATTATTGATAAAGTTCGTAGCCGTTTACTTGAAGAAGAACTTAAGAAGAATGATGATAAAAAGCTTACCCATCCAATGCGGCATTTAAGGTGCAAACCAGACATGATCAGAAACATCGTAAAAATTCACCGTTACAACTGTAATCAGATTGAACAAGATAAGGCCAATAAGTGTCCAAAACCAAAACCAGCAAAATCTTAAAAGTCTGCCAATGGGTCATCAGAGAAACAATCATGGGTCAATCAACGAATAAGTAGCAGCTAAACCTCCGATTTACGTCAAATCAACTTTCTAGTTGATTGTTCCTGTACTGATCATTTAATTATGAAATATTAAAGGTTTGCACAGCTGATACTTTACTCGTGTTATCGTCTGGCGAAAGGCGGAAAGTACACGAATTAGATATCAACAACATATGTCACGCATCAAAGTTAACACATAACCTACTGTCAGTTAGCAAACTCGATGATGCCGATTTTAAGATCCGTTATTGAAAATGGTACACTGCGTGCTAAGAAGCACGCGTTTTATGGTACCGTCGTTTGGCTTACCGTGTAATGTCAAATGTTCGCAGAATATCAAAAGGATTGACTAAAGGTCCAAACGGTCACTAAAGCAGCGCCTATGATGGATATAGATACCGCAAAACCTTTGTGGATGACCATACTCACTTCTCCGTTGTTTTCCTATTGAAGTTTAAGAACGTTCTTTACTAAATCAATTCTTGTCCGCTCACAAAATCTACTTAAATATTTAAGTAAATGTTGGCGCTCATCATACACACACATTAAAAATCCTTTTTACAATTGAAATTATGTTCGGGTAAACACTGATGTACATACTCGTATATAAAACAAAAGATGGTTGCAAAATTACGAAAATCAGATAAAACGAAAAATAATCATCGATCACCAAACATGCATACTCTGCATAGCAAAACAACGACAAAAATTGTTAGCGAGTGTACTAAACAGAACAACATTACTGTTGTATTATTGAAAAACCCTTTCTCGAATAACCCACCATAAAATATATTTATATACTTAAAATAAATTTGTGTGCAAATATGTATTAAAATATGAATAAAATATTAAATTAATATTAATTAATAAATGAAATATTAAAATATGTATTAAAACAATGAAAAAAAATGAAAAATACACTTATCTTACACATCCTTTGGTATCAAAAAGTTCTACACAATAAAGGTTTACATGCAATGCGTATGATGCATTCAAGCAATGGTATCAAAATACATACATAAAAACAAAAATTGTTATGTATATGTTCCACACCATTGTAAGCGCACCATACACATATTATGTAACTATACAATATAACTTTTCACTTCACTAATTAAATTCACACAAATTATTATTGACATTATTATTTATTTATCAACACATATATGTATATTATTAATTTATTAGTTAATTTAAACTGATTTGAATTAAAATATTAATTTATTTAAAGGAGAGACAAAAACACGTCTTTCCTCTGCGATCCATTTCGACTCCTTAGGGTGTAATTGGCGCTATTGATTGATTGATTGATTGATTTTGAATGTACGACCAAGTTCTTAGGCTTGAGTTCCCGGATGACGCCAGGTCCACCGTACACCCTTTTTTACACATAACAAAACCGAAGGATTGGATAGGTTAGTTAAGTGGGACAGCATCGGCCCGGTTACAGACACCTAGGTATAGCCGATAGTTAGTAACACAAAGACAACACAATTCTAATCTACTAGATGAAGGATAAAGGCTTAATAGGTTAATGGATAACGATGGTATTGGTCTTCAACAATTGCTTCATTAAAACGGCAACCTAAGAAAAAATATTATTATTTCACATGCATCTGGAATTTTCCTGAAATTTAATTCTATTAATACTTTTCGGCTTCCTAACCAAAATTGGTTGACTCGACCCGTTACAGACACCTATGTAAAGTCGTTAGTAATAAAATGACAACACAATTCTAAACTACACAATCAGCAATTACAATGAAGCATTAATTCACAAGCATCTGTAAATTTCCTGAAATTTAATTCTAAATTCATATTTTCCGGCTTCCTAAATAATTGAAACATTTATTAATTTAATCATTCTGCAACTCCGCAACTTACAGTAGAATTTCCTGAAACCAAAGTTATTTGCACTATATTCAAAATAACTGTAAAATTCATTAGTATTTAACCGTTGAATTGGGCGAACACGAAATAGCAAAAAAAAAAAACAGATTAACTACCGGATTGCATTCAAATATCCCTTAAAATATCCATCCATTAAAATATCCTAAATAATTTAGAATTCGCAAAAATTTCGTATGTTTACTAAATTTTTTTTATAAAACTGATGAATTTTTCCCGACGCCCATCCTTTTTCACAAGGAAACAAATACTTTTATCACTACTTTTGCACTAGTTCTGGAACTTCTTCTACGTTTGCTGGGGATATATCACATAAAATTAAACTCAGACATGACACATGCGACTCGTCTATGATTTGTCACCTCGTATTAGACTTGTCATAAACGATTCATCTCAGACTGGTAACAAACGTAAATTAGTAATTAGTGTGTCGTCAATGGCTTTCCTGCTGGAAGGTAATATTTAAGTAAAGGCAACTAGATAAAATTTGAAAAAAAATTTCTAAAATGAATGATAAATAAGTTTATTTTATAATTTTTATAATTAAATATAAATCGTACCAGTATCTTAAAAGAGGGATAATATGTACTCGTATATTAAATATATTTGAATGAGATTTCCTGAGAACCGAATAATTTTAATATAATAGCTCGGCACTGTACATGTAGATTAATATTTAGGGTTGATTTGAAATTGGGAATTAAAAATTATAATTCTTGTACTAAAACAGTCAAGATTGGCAACGTTGCATTTTATGACAAACATCCAGTCGTTGGTGTATTGAAGTATACAAACCTTCTCTTTCTTTTGAATAATTATATTAATTATATCAAATATTTCTAGCTTTTCAGTTACATAGATATAACGAAGTTGCCGATAAACAATTCTTTATGTTAAGATTGTTAAAATCCTAAATCCAATGCAAATAATATTTCTTTTTATAAAGCAAAAATATCGCTAATAAGCTGTGAGAAAATACTAGTAACCCATTGAGTGTCACAAAAAGGCAATTTTGCGGTAAATAATAGGATTAGTTACCAACTCCAACATAGTTGCAATTAATCTTGCAAAAATGATGGATTATGAAGGAAACACAATATAGAAAACAGCTAATCATAAATTACCTACACTATATTCTCAATGCACAGAAGAAATACGGAAACGGAAAATTCTATCGCTAATCAAACCAAAATAAAAATATAACAATTTATTACACAAACGCTGAATAATAGGATGAAGGAACATCACCAAAATAGCTCTCTCCGAAAATCTCCGAAATCAAAGCGTGGAAGAAACCACCTCTACAAACAATCGTAGTAAAATGTACCAAGAGAATTATGCAATGTCCATCCAGGAGCTAAAATTACCTCGAAACGATCCCAACAGACGGCATGAATCTTCCCACCATGAAACCACTACCATCCACCAAGCGACCTCCTGCCAACACCACCATTCAACAAAAACCACGCTTCACAAAGCCGTGACGAATCCATGACAGATCACAAACGAACCATGGCAACCCTACAGCCCAAAAACTTCAGCGTACGACCGATCATACCAAAACTCCCAAAATGATTCAGCCCCCGCCAAATCGACGGAAAACTCCAACAAAAACACCCGAAGCATTCAGCAAAGAAACCAATTTGGACATACAAATCCAACATTCAGGCAATGATTCAATACAAAACTGCAAATCCGCCCTCATACACTAACAAATGAGAACTACCTCAAGTCCTAAACAAAACAACTCAAAACAGTCAAAAATACCTTATAAATACAGGTAACGACAGAACACACATGAACACAACTCTCCGCAAGTTGAGAAACACAACGTTCAACGAACAACCACCACAAACCGCAGACACCGAGCCATTACTCACCATGAACGAAACCCATTCAAATCACTCCAAATATCAAAAAAGATTCACTGCAATACAGCTGCAGCACATCCTCGCCGCACATCCTGTGTAAACTAATCACACACATACACCACTCGTCAAAATCTAATCCAGTTTTCGCACCACAGAGAAAAAGTATAACCCCCTCCCAATCGCCAAAAATATACATTCCTTTATATGTACAATATTCATTTTGCGCGATCTCGACCTGCGACAACATCCACCCCTTGCCGATGACGCCAACCCAGGTCGACAAGGAGAGGTCAACGTCAGCCGCCTCTCCACAACGACGCCAAAAAATCTCGCAAAGTTAACAAAAGTCTAAATTATTATACATATAACAAATCAACAAATTATGAACAATTAAAGTCTAATCGACTTTCTCAATTCACAAATTGAATCATCCACATTCAAGAACATTTAGTGCAAATCCAAAGAAATTCGCCCATTTAGACAACGTAATACGAAGTCTTAGTGTAATCCACTACAAAAATATAAATACAACCGTGAGAGAGCAGAGAATATTATACGATCATTTTGTTTATATTTTGCGCATCCCATATACCATATCTTCACTTATATGGATATCCTTAAATAAAAAAATTAAAAGAAATAAGGATTTCAGTACAACATGCAATAAAGACTTGATATCGAAATTTTAAATTAGCTTTTTGGTCGTGATTTGTTCAACTTTTCCAAGAAAATACCATCTACTCATATAACGAAATTCAACAAAATCACTGTGTACATAAAAAACTATAAACAATACGTATGCGAGAGAAAAAACAAAATTATAAAAATTAGAAACCACGCCAGTATTTTTCATAGAAACAGATTACATAGAATGAATGCTAGCAACTGTCGTCACAAACTGTTTCATACCACAACAACACAAATAACTCATCCATACGATTCATTGATTATTATGTAATAAAATATAATGTATAATGTAAAATAAAGTAATAAAAATAACGCTTATCTTAAGCATCCTTTGTAATCAAAACAGTCCTACAAATTGAATGTTAACATACAATGCGTACGATGCATTCAAACAACGGTGTCGAAAAACATATAAACGAAATTGTTATATACATATCCTACACCATTGCAAGCGCACCGCACACAAATTAATATATTAACACAATTCGTATAACTTTTCACTTTACTTATTACTTCTTTACACACAAATTATTATTAATATTATTATTTATTTATTTCATAAGAGATATATTAATAAATAATATTATGATTAATATTATAATTAATCAATTATTAACACATATTTAAACTATTTATTTATTTATTTAAAGGAGAGACAAAAATTACGTCTTTCCTTTACGACGTTCAATCGCCGACCCTTAGGGTGTAATTGGCGCTATATATACAAATTCCACAAATTGTTGTATTCTAAGAATGAACCAATACTATTAACCAAATTTCAGCATAATTCGTTATGAACTGCCGGAGATAGATGGAACATTCTAAAATTTCAAAATTCCATATACCGAATTCCTCTACTTCATATGCTATGCCAATCAATTATACAGCATCTATTTACATGAAAATTATGAATAAGAGCTTACAATTTACTATGTGAAAGGTAATTAAACTGACGGTCAGTAAATTCATTTCAATCCGTAGCGCTGATGTTCCTTTTATAATTTTTGTTACGTTTTCGTTTGCTTTTCTTGTTTTCTGATTTTAATAAGGTTCCAATATTATTAGTTCGGGGTATGACTCAACAGAAACATCGTTTTCGATAAAAATGGGATTACAAAATAAAATAGTGTGCTACATATTCACTTTAGTTGCACATTTAATAAGAAAACTTTAAGTACATGTTGGTGCCCTTGATAAAAGTTGGTAGCTATAAAAATAGAAATTCTGTTGGCAAGGGATAAAAAGCAAATTGCGTAAACAAATTATTAATTTTTCGTTTTCATTTCCTTGGAAATAACAAAGCACAGACATTTCTGTCGTGAGACGTCACGACAGATAGAAAAACTGTTCATGTAATATTTTGATTGTCTACAATTTGGTGTGTACAGTGTATACGTTTAATGCCAACTGTTAGCAATATCTAAATTAGGTTTTGATTGGATAGTTTAATCTTCTTGTTGGGTTGTCTTTGCGTTTAATTTAGTTGGTATTTATTAATTGGTTGAACGAAAATAAGCCTGTCGTTTTAAGTTATATCAGTAAAAATACACGTTACTATACGTACTATACGTAATAAAATTGATGAAACCATAATAAGTTGAAAATAAAGTGACATTGATATGATTAATTCTTTATAATAACATGTCAGTATTTAGATAATATTTCTGGAGGGGAATGTTAAGGGTAATCAGAACTTCGGTCTTAAACTTGATAAACCCTGAAAATTTATGAGAAATTCAGAAACATCGCAAATTTCCAGTAAAAATTGATAGCAACACTACTCAAGAAAATATACTCTCAATATACGATCGTCATTGATTTTTTAAAAAAAATTTCATGATTCGCAATTAAAGCGAAAAATGGAAACTCTTCTGATTTGCTTCAAATGTGGTAGAAAATATATGTAGATGAAAAAAAATTTTCTATGAATATAATCCATTGCTCCAACTCCGGGAATTTACAAAAAATAAAATCGAAATTTTTCATTAAGAAAACGTTACAAAACGACACAAAAAAATATTCTGATTCTTCATTGCTCTTATAAAACTTTGTTTCTAACAATACTATGTTATAGGTATTATATTATTCTTATTTGGTATATTCTATAACAAAGGATTAATTTGCCACCAGCGCCGAAGTGGTAAATTTGTGAATTAAAGTGCTGGTAACAACATTGTTGATTGGTCCAAGATATTTCAAACTAATTATATGCCAAATAATTATAACAGACTCCCAAAAAAGTATCTCTCATATTTGTGATATTGTTCAAACCCTTTCAATAATATGCGCAGCACTTATAATATTCTGTAATAAAGTATTAATTTAGTATGCAAGCGCTAAAACAGTGGATTTGTCAACAAAAGCAGTAATCAGCACAAAATTGTTGCGTTTTAACCCAATTTAAATGCGGATAGTTTCAAAATTACGAAATTCTTCTATAATGATCAAAAGTTTTACAGTCTAAGGCAAACAATTGTACAACGATAAATCAGTAAGCCTAACCGTCAGGTAAATTTGCAAAAAACTTTGACAGTAACAAAAATATATGGGATTTGATTAACAGTTCTTAAAACATCACATTGATGCAGGATTTTAGACCATAGCCATTTGCTGATATTATTTTGGTATATTAGAATCTTTGAATTAAAAACTTATCTGAGCCAACTTCGATATCAGAAGATGACACCAGTATGGTGAAGAGCAATACGAGTCACCTGATCCCTAGAAAGGGAACTATGAGTTGAAACTGTAGCAACTACCGAAGGCCACCTTCTTTGAACATGGGTTACGCCTTGTCTTTAATTTTTCTTTTAATTAAAACTTCCGTCAGCTTGACATAGTCTAGTGCAACTGCTCAATCAAAGCGGTTATTACGCAGATTACTGCTCCTTCCAAATGAGGACGTTAACAAATTAGTCCACAGATTTAACAAGCAAAACTCAAAATATATATTGCGTCACTGCAAAAAGGAAAAATCTATAGAGACTTTATTTCCCACTGATATGCAGGTCGCTTTTAATACCTGCTTCCGAAATGGAATTACGATCATACAGGACACCGACTTCTGATTAAGTTCATATTGTCTGCCTTCCTCTTGTTTACTTAATATACTACTGTGTGAGGTACGGACTTGCTTGGGGTATAGGGGCGCGTATTTAATGTGACATTATTAATATTCATATAATTTATTTATTTAATTTTATGTTAATCAACTTAGAAATTAAAAAATCTTAGTTTAATTTAGTTTTACAATACATTAATTACCTTTAGTTCAAGATGATAAACAGCAGAAGATCTGGAAAAAAAGAAAGAAAGACCAACGATTAATATTTCATTAGTATCTATTGTTTTGCATTACATTAAAGCTTCTTTACTCTAAACTATAGTACTGTTTGTATTATTTATTTATAAATTTTTTTAAAATATTCATAAGGGAAGGCCAACTGTTCATTTCACAGTTGATGTTATGCGGATTATATTTTTAAGCCGATTACTGCAACAAGTTACTAAGGTGCTATAAGTGAACACCAGCTAAATAACTAAATAAACCGACTCCATGAAAACACTGGAATGAATTCTCTCAACGAAGGCGTTCAAAGAAGAAATTAAGATCATTGGACAGCTGGTGGAACGGCCCAGAATTCCGTTTAACACTCATCCTTTTAAACTCAAATTCGAATAACGGTTCGCATATTAAGATGGTCAAAGAAACAGTCAGGAGTTCAAACAATCAAGTTGAAGCATTCGTGAAAGAACTTATCACTCAGCCCAAACAAATCACTCAAACATCATATAGCAGACTCAATTCACTACAATATTTTTGAGTAAGACCAATGTAACATAATAAAAATTACGTAGAACGACACCCCTGGCAATACCCTACTATTGGACTTTTTACCAACTTAATTTTCTTCCAGCAGTTAAGCAACATGCTTGCCAGTGCAACCGCTTAAGATGGAAACCTTAGAACAGCTCCTATCTGGACAGTACTCCTATCTGCGGCAATATAACCAATTTTATGAGAACTAACAAACTATAGCAACCAATAAGTTGACACTTTGTTCCTTCTTCAGTACTGCCTTTCCGCGGTGTGTAAAATCTATCATATCCCATTAGAAAAAAATAAATTGGTAACAACTTCTCCGTACAACGGGTGCCCCGATAAAACTATCATCACAATCGAAGTGTAGAATATGCGCTCGCAGTTTTGGAAATAATCGGTGGTGGCTTACTTCCATCATATATACAACATCGCCCGAAATGATAACATAAAACAAGAAATATTTAAAAATGTGGCGTGTTATAACAAGAATATCCTGGACACAATAAAACGGCCGGTTCTGAGAAGGAAACCGCCTCTGTGATGGACCCTGATCATTCCATAAAATTTCAGCAGTCATTGGCAAGAAATTCATGACGTGACTAGAGGGATGAAATTACTTGAAAAAAAGGTTGGATAAACTTAAACTCAATATCAAACAGGGCCAAATTGTTGACTCGCAACAACTTACAACAGGAAGCGGGAGTAGGCGAAAACATTGATCGAATAGCTTGAGACAAGTTTGGGATGTTATCTCAAAGGTAAGGTGAGCAATACGGGTTTGAGCAAAATCAGCGAAAAGAAGAATGTATTTTAACACTACTAAAAAATGAAGGGTTGAATATGTTGTGCCAACACCAGACTTTCGAGTGGTGTTAAGGAGGCATGCTTCAATTTGAGTTCTAACCGTGTATAGTTCCTCAAATGTTAAAGTTGATTCACCAATAACTCTTTTAAGATGAAGTTTCACTGATTGTATTCCTGCCTCCCAGATACCTTACTATTTCGATATGGATCGCCGTAGTTACCGTGCGGTACTTAATAGAGCTATATCTATCCTTTTTAGGCCTTCTGTCCTCTTCCTTTGGTTGGTTGTTCTCAATTGGATGGGGCCCGCATAGTCGATTCCTCTTTTGGTAAATTCTTTTCCTGGTTGAACTCTGGCATTTGGTAATGTTCCCATTAATTGCTCCGTCTGTAATGCCAGCTCCATCAATAATCCAGTATTTGTTCCTTAAATACTCTAAAATCAATTTAATGACACCGTGCTACGTGCTATGGTGTGCTTCTTCGATGATTCGCACCGTTATTATGTTGTGTTTCTGGGAGATTATTGGATTTCGGAAGGCAGTATGGTTTGAATATTGTAGTCGACCAATAACTCTCGATATTCCATTGTTATCTAAGACCGGATTCAAAGAAGAATTTTGTTCCAGGATGAGTTTGATAATTTTACTTTCTACAACTTTGACTTTTCTATTTGACGGTACTCCTGGCTTATTGGCTGTAAGCGCTTTGTGATAGATATATCGCTTACAAAATGCGACGATGCGTTTCAGTTTGTTCAAACTTGAATATCGCTCGAATAATTGTAAAAATGGGTTGACTTTCTTTACGCAAGTCAAATTGACTATTGATTTTTATAGTTTCTCCGGCTGTACCTCTTTAAGAATGTTGCCTGATCCAACAGAGTGTAATGGTTTAATCAGACCACTGTTGTCCGGCATGGTTGCATCGGCATCAAACGCTAATTCATTATGAATAAATTCTGCACTCTTTCATTCTAAATTATTGTTAGTGAGACCTAAAGGGGTTTTTCCACTTAACGCTTTGTGTGCATTATTCTCATGTGACTTTACGTGAATCCATATAGTTTTTGGTAGAATACATCACTGCGGCATATGCTTGATTAGAGGCGTCACAGAAATATAATCCAGCCTAAGAACCGCTGGTGTAGTTTACCCAACGATGAATATTAATCCTGTCTAACTGTGTCGTTTTAATTAATAGCTTAACCATCTTGCCTTTGGCTGTTATATTTGCCGGTTGTTGTTTGGCTTAGACCGTGCTTTGTATCCATAGGTGCCGATTATTTTTAATGTAGTAGTGGTTTGTTTGCCGGTTGTTGTTTAGCTGAAAACTTCTTTGGGCACACAAGTGATGCGGTATATATAATAACTTTGATTCACTCCGATATCTAAATGCTCTGCTCGGATTAACTCAATGTGCTTCAATTCAATGTATTCCTAAATGAACTGGCGCTACATCTGCCCGAATGATTCATCTTCCTGTAAACTTATTTTCCAGCTGTAATAGTCGTGTACCTTCCATCAGGATTGCACCCCAAATTTCTTGAAAGGATTCGTAAATTTTTATTTCGGCCACGGTGAGATCACTTTCTTCGGGATATTGCCACTCTCAATGAATAATTGTAATTAATCATGTTGTTGCTCCATGCCTATTGCTGTGTGAATAAGTTATTTGTTGTGATCTGGCTCTGAGAACCAATAAAAAAAACAAGCCTCTGCTCTGATTTTGTTGGATTATCATTTGGATTACCACTGGTGGGGTCCAAATAATCAGAGAACTATACTGTTGTAAAACATTTTTAATTCTGATTTATATATTTTTGTTTAAAAGGTCTTATTTATACATAAAATTTCTTCTGCCTAAAGAGTTTATATGATCAAAATAAAACAAAAATATAAAAAAACTACTGTATTTATCAGAACATTGTGAACTGTGCGTTTCATTTACGAATCCAATCCAGTGCTCAGCACACCACATTTTAAAAAACACCAATTCATAATCAACGGAATTATCATAATCTACCCGTCTAGTTAAATCAATAACTTACCAGCTAACATTAATCTGGTAATTCGTTTATCAAAGAACTATATTCAACCACGCGTTGGAATAATAAAGCTTTCAGCAGCCACGTTGACCAAATCAATTAAACAAATACTCTATCACGTATTATAATGGAGGCATCATTATCAACAATTGACTAAACGTCTTTTATATACCAAACTAGAACAATAGATAAATTAAAGTTAACAGTAATTAGCTCAATTTTAAAAACTAACTTTATTATTTCTTTAGCTTTCGGAACCTTTTCGGTTCCATTCTCAAAAGAATAATAAAACAATTTTACAAAAAAATATTTTCTATACAAAATAAAAACGAAATCAAGGCTATCTAAAATGTAGCTATTTTTCTGTAGATATCGTTAGCTACTAGAAAAATATATTTTTTATTTTATTTTTTAAAATTTGACTTTAAAAAACTTAAAATGAAAATAATTGTTTCCATATTAACTAATATTGGAAATGTGTAAAAGCAAAAAATCAAATTATAAAAATAGATCGTATGAATTGCCAATATAAGCGTAATCGGTAATTTTGTTAATAGAATTTGAACAGGATTTTATATGTAGCATTTCCAAAATAGATCTTTTCCTGAAATTTGGTTGTTTTTCTAAAATGTTTACATCTTCAAAAATAATGTTATGGTTGGTATTTCTAATATGTTCCGAAAGTGCACTTATTTGATTCGAACTTCCCGTGGCACCACGTATATGTTGAAAAAATCGTTCTCGTAAAAACTGTTTTGTTTGTCCCGTGTAAATTACGTTACAATCGTTACATTTTATTTGATAGACCAAATTGGACTCTTTCTTTAATGATATCATTTAAATTGGTAGCTGAACGACCAATAATTATGAAATTATAATTTTTAAATAAATGTTTTAATTTTTCGAAAAGATTTTTTATGTAAGGTAATGATAAATAATTTGTACTTTCAATTTCAGGATTTATTCTATAATTTTGGTAATAATTTCTCTGTTTCCAAATCATTTTAGTTATTAATTTTATAGGATAATGATTATTTATCAAAGTGTTTTCCAAAAGTTTAAAATTATTGTAATGAAATTTAGTATCGGACAATTTTAGAATTTTTTGAGTTAATATTTGTATTGTACTAATTTTGTAAGAAATAGGAAGCCAAGAGGTAAAATTTAGATAATGACCAGACCAAGTATTTTTGTGGTACCAGTCAAAAGAAATTTTTCCATCCGGTTCATGAATCAAAAGTAAATCTAAAAATGGAATTTTGTGATCAGTTTCTTTTTCAACAGTAAATTTGATTCTATTATCTAAAGAGTTAAAAACATCCAGGAAAATTTCAATTTTGTCTTCAAGGATTGCTGTAATAATATCGTCTACATAACGAAAATAAAACAAAGGTTGAAAATCCAAAGAATTTAAACCCATTTTTTCCAAAAATTCCATGATTAAATTTGCTATTATGGGACTAATTGGAGAACCCATAGGAGAACCAAAAGTTTGTTTATAAATTTTATTGCCAAAAGAAAAATAAGAATTAGTCAAAACAATTTGTAATGCCGATATAAATTGAACTTTAGTCAATTTAGTTTTTGAATTTTGTTTTATACTCCTCCAGTTTTCTTTCAGAATGTTGGTAACACGTTTATTATCAACATTAGTGAATAAAGATGGTGTCATCCAAAGAAACTAAGAGGTAATTTTGTGGAAGCGTGACATTCTGAATTTTTTGTTTAAAATCTTCCGAATTTATAATATTAGAACTAGTATTACCAACACTAAATTTTAAAATATTACCTAAAAATGACGATAAACTATGTGTTGGACCATTAATTGAACTAATAATTGGTCTATATGGAATACCAGGTTTGTGAATTTTAGGTAAAGCATATAATTTTGGAATCACCGAATTATATTTAGTTAACATTTTTCTAGTTTTTTCATCCACATTACCGGAATTTTTCCAATCTTTAACCATATTTTTTATTGATTTCTGAATCGGAACTGAATAATCTTTTGGTAGTTCTACATATGTTGTGTTATCGTTAAGTAGAACAATAGATAGACGAAGATTGCTTGAAAGAAATCCGAGAAAGAGATTGCGCATTTCCTCCCTCGTACCAACACTATTGGCAAGAAATAAGAAATATTCATCACAATCTGTTTTACCACTACAACCATCGTACAATGAAGTACGCAAAGCGATGTGAAAAATTAAAAACATCAAGGATCAATAGCTTTGTTGAACATTGGTTGCAGCAAGTGCTTTTTGGGCAAGTATCAGTGTGGATTTCTCCCAAATGGATTAGACATTCACTCTGAGGATTTTGTTACAGCAAAGGTTCAAAACGATTATACCAGTGTACAGTTTATTTATAGGTACAAAAAAAATCCACAGCACATGGCTAATTGAGGCTACCCGTCAAATACTTTTAAACTTAACTTTAGAATGCAAGTTTTATCACACTGCTTTATCGGCTTTTCCTTATCGACCATTTCAAGCAAAATGTCAACTAAAACTAAGGCAATATATGTTCGCATTCTATTTTAAAATTATAAATTGTTTAACGTTTGCTAAAAAGATAATTATCATTAAACTAGCACGCGACATATAATATTATAGGGTGTTGATTAAATAAATTGTAATCGTAATAAATTTAAATTTTAAGTTACGTCATAACAACAACTTATCAGGGACGATATATTCAGTACAGCTAGAATACGAATGGCCTCATTGCTTTAAAAATGTTGCTGTATGATGTCATTTTATGTCGACGGTCCCAATCTTTGGCTAAAGATGGCAGTAAGTTCTACACTAATATTAATTAAAAATTATATTGCGGGCTATTATTACGAATTAATTTATTAACTTATTATTAAAATATTCATTAAACATTACATTAAACCGCTAAATATCAAGTACTTTTTACCAACATTACTACCATATACAGGCCAGAAAAGTAACCGTAGACATAAATTTGATGACGTATCGAGCATTATTTCCTGGTACTCTAGGTGCATTAATATATTGCAATTACGAGTGCCTTCATTGTACCTATAACCAACTGGCAAATTTTTCATTCCATCGTTCTTGTTTTATTAAAGTTATTTAGTGCAATACAATTAAATATATAGTAAAAACCAGTTTCTATTCCGCATTGAAAAAACTGAAAGAAAATCTAATTTTCAACTCAATTTTCTTTTGATTAATTTTCATGAAATAGAAATATTAAATAAATTCTCGGCAACAAGTAATTTAACTTCTGCTTAGTTTACTAGTAGCATTTTATTCGTTTAAATTCTTTTTAAAGCAACACATATATTTTTTTAATTAAATTTTTCATTTAATTTTATTTCTCCTATGATGTAAAAATATTACCAACGGAGAATTTACTTAACATCAACAAAATGTAGCTGTGCGCTTATTTTTTGTATTTTATGTACACGAGTAGTAATACACTCATGGAAATTACTATAAGAACAAGAAATCAATGAATGTATTATACAAGTTTATAATATAAAACCAATCAAAATGATTTGATTCAGTATTTAATGCATTCATAAATCATAAAATAATAAATAATAGAAACATTTGATTTCAGTATCATATTTAAAGCAAAAACAAAAATACTTTGAAGAAAATATATATAAGAACACAGTAAGTTTAAAAATGAAAAATGTTTTTTTTTCCTTTAATACGAGGTGTTTCCTTCATTTTTAATTATCACCTGCTGCAATCTTCGCGGCATTGAATCAATGTATCTTTTTAAGGTAGTTTCGCCTATTTTTGACCATTCCAATTTAATTACATTCTTTAATTCTAAAACTGTGTCGAACTGTCGCCCATTTGCAAATACCCGTTGTGCAAGCAGCCCCAAACGTTCTCAATTGGATTGAGATCGGGACTGAATGCTGGCCAATCCAACATCGGTATGTTTCGTTCACTCAAAATTTTTTTTGTCGTTTTGGCACTATGGATGGACGCATTGTCCTGTTGAAAAATCCAGTCTTCAGGCATGTAATCGTCTCCAAATGTCACTAAAACTCAACGTATTTAATGGACGTCATTTTTGTGGAAATTATACATATTGGTGACCTTCCCGTATAGCTGTTGGCGACCCAAATCATCAGCAACCCTCCACCAAAATTTCGAGATTTACGAGTTTGTCTCTCTGATCGCTTATCGGCCCAATATCGCTGGCAGTCATCAGGTCCATTAAAATTAATTTTTTTTTCATCACTAAAGACGACTTTTTCCATTCTTCAACCCAAAATTGGTATTTTTCGGCAAATGCAAGTCTTGCTGTTTTATGCCGCAATAGAAGTCGTGGAAGGGCCACCCGTTTTGTGTATTTTATATTTAAATCCGCATTAAGAATTTGACGAACACGATGACTGGTTACCAGCAAACGAATTTCACGCACTATGGCACTCAATGAAAGGGTCTTGTTGAGTGCAAGTCGTTTAATTTCTCTTTTGCACCGCTCAGTGATGATGGGCGTTCCTCCGGATCGTTTATTCTGTCCATAATTTGACCCCAATCTTATACAATTGTGCACAACACAAACACTTTTATTCATAAGTTGAGCCATTTCTCGAAAAGTTTTGCCCTGCTCATGATAAACTTGTATTTTTCCTTGTTCAATTGGCGTTAAAGCTTTTCCCTTAGGCATATCTACATAAGAAACACGTACATATTTTTTATAACATAACAGCGCCTAACATTTAAATTTCTTCATCCGAAGATGTAGATATTTTTAGTTTATTTAAAAGTAATTAATTTAATATATTTAATTTAATTTTAATTATAATTTTTTCAATAAAATAAATTTTGTTCTTATAATTTTTTCCCACCACAATAAATTTTGTTCTTATAATTATTTCCAACCGCTCTTATCGAGCCTGCTGATGCACTACTAAAATGTAGCACAAAAACTAAAAAAATCTTTACACGAATTTTAACAAACTTGTCGATACATGTTAAAAAAATACAAAAATATTTTGATTACGGTAAATTCAGGAAAGAGATAGTAACAAAGTTTGTTCTTATAGTAATTTCCATGACTGTAGTTTTACACCAATTAAAATAGTAAAAAATGCGGTACTGCCGTATTTCATCTACCTTGGAATTAAAAATATCTTTTGTTATGATCCTCAATTCTTACAACGGTACATACCCACCCGTACGTTGTACATATTAGAAATAGCAGAACAGCAAATAAGCACTATGGAAATTGATTTTCTGCTAATCCTTACTCGTACGCTTTACGTATATTACATCGATCCCTGCAGGGAAATTTAGTTATTTAAATGTAAAAAATTGCTTTAATGTAAGACCTAATAGTAACTATGAAATAAATGAAAAATGGAAAATTTAAAATAAATAAACAAGCCATTATTTAGAGTTTTGTATTATGTTTGATGGAGAGGACCTCAGGAGTACATAATTATTAAATCGGGTTAAAACGAATGCTTCCATATTAGCTTTTCTTTAAATATTCTACGACAAGACCGAAATTTTTTTTAATTTAAAATTTATAATTTGAAAATTTTTCTGTTTAGAACACTGTTCAATGTTTGTTTCATGCTGCGTACATGACATTAGAAATAAATAGCGTCATACTCGCTCTCGAATTCGAAACCAATCAAATTTCGTGAAATGCTTTATGCCCCTTCTACTATATAATTCCATACTTGAGTTGAAATGTTTTTTACTTTTTGTCCACGGCGTACTGTGTCCTCTTATAACTTTAGTATTTTTTATATTCGCGATTTCCATTAAATGTAGATAGCCGTTGGTTTCTACGTTGGTAAGGGGGACGAGAATGGTCAAATCCATTATTTCTGACAGTTTTGACCTCTTGCTATATAGCAAACTGCGATTTGCGTGTTGTTCACCAGATGTCAGCTACTTTGTTGTAAATCGTCAATAGTATATGAAAAGGACTATGGGTCGAATTTAAAGACGTTATTACATTCTATCTTTTCGAAAATTATTGATTTGGTAATACAGCTTTTTTCAGTATTCGAAACACCGAAAGTACTTGTAAGTTCTAATAATGTGTCTCGCTCGGATAAATAGTCGATTGGAAAATAAACAAAATTTGAAATGAGTAAATCATAACCTAAAAATGAAATAGTTCATTACAATTTACACTAAACTGTGATAAAAAATGATTTTCGTAATAGTATATAAAACAATGACTGAGAAATCGTTAGAATCGTTAAATATATGGCACTAGTAAGTAGAATATTATTATCACGAACATAAATAAATAAGGCATAATTTTTTTAAATTTTAGGAAAGTATTGCAACAGTTGAACAAGTGGAAAGAAAGTAGTGGTCACTGTTGCGATCTTATAAATCCACTAAGGATCGTGGCAGTGGTGGAAGTGCATTTAGATTAATATTTAATGTGTCAGAATTTTGAAGTGTTGTTTCTCCTGTGATTTAAGATTTTTGAGGTTGCAATAGATCCAAACATGGAATAATATTAATATGCACGTTACGATGCAACATACTCTCCCGCTTAAGAAATTATTTGCTTAACTACTGAATATTTAATTTGCATAATTTTGTAACTGGGCGTTGTAACTCTTTAGTACAGGTTTTTAATGAAACAACTCATACTATACCCATGTCAGTGAAGAAACGTTGTTTTCCTCGATCAAGACGAACTCGCCTGCCTTGAAATGTTGCTGCTGGTGCTGCCATTTAAATCTTTTTGTAACATTGTGTGGCATTCTACATGCCACCGTTTCCAAGAACGGAAGTTTCCATCTTTCACTTAATTTCAGTTTGGTATCGAATATACCTTCATATGATACTTGAATGAGCGTTGAACTGATCAACAAGTGAACCCCAAAGTAGGTTTTGGAAGCCAAAATCGCAAAAAACTCATCAAATCCTCTGCCACCCAATTAGTGGTATTGTCATTGTAAGTTGTATTGGCAGCTTTTTTTCCTGGGAAACGCCTCAGTGATGAAATGAATGCATCTGTAGAAAGATCGCCAATAATTTCGAGGTGTATGTTATGGCCGGCTTAATCAACTCCAACATTCACGAACGGACGTATTAATGTTACTCTTCGTTCGTATAAGCTTCCGATCACCTTTTGACCAAATTTAGGACGACTTCTTACACAATGAATGCAACTCTTGGAGATTTCTATATTAACTTATTTTAATTCAGTTCTTAATATTTTAATTCAAATCAGTTTAAATTAAATAATAAATTAATAATATACATATATGTGTTGATAAATAAATAAATAAATAATAATGTGAATAATAATTTGTGTGAATTTAGTTAATGAAGTGAAAAGTTATACATATTGTATGGTTGTATAACTTGTATAATGGTGCGCTTGCAATGGTGTAGAGTATGTACATAACAATTTTTGTTTATATGTATGTATTTTGATACCGTTGCTTGAATGCATCATATGCATTGCATTGCAAACCTTCATTGTGTAGAACTTTTTTGATTCCAAAGGATGCATAAGATAAGTGTATTTTTCATTTTTTCATTGTTTTAATACATATTTTAATACATATTAACACATATTTGTTCCATTTTGATGTATATAAACATATTTTATAGTGGATCATATAGTGGGTTATTCGAGTATTGTCTATACGACGAGAAAAGGTTTTTTATGTCTTGATCTGTTTAGTTACACTCGCTAACAATTTTTGTTGTTGTTTTGCTATGGAGAGTATGCATGTTTGGCGATCGACGATTATTTTTCGTTTTTTTCTGATATCGTAATTTTGCAACCTATCTTTTGTTTTATATGTACATAAATATTTACTTGAACATAATTTCTATTGTAAAATGGTTTTTCAATGTGTGTGTATGATGAGCGTCAAAATGTACTTAAATATTTTAGTAGTTTTTGTGAGCACACAATAATGAATATGTATATAGTAATCGATGAACCTGTGCCTATTTATGTGTTTTCGGACGTCTCGCTTTCACTGTGCGTTTATACTTGTGGAAATTGGTGTTAGCACTGCCTATGTATGTGTAAACGGCCGTCTTGCAACAAATTGATTTTATATGTATGCAGGCCCAAATACGTAAACAAGAAAAAACACTTTCATACGATTGCTATGGAAATTTTCTTTTCAATATTTTTTTTTGATTTTATTTTTCTATACCTCGTTATTGCGGCAAAAAATTAAATTTTCATTCTCCTGAGCATGAACTTTGTTTATTTATCATTCATTTCGAAAAACTGTTTTTTATTTTTAAGGTAGTTTTCATTTAGAATTTTACCATTTTCCGGTATGATGCATTTTGTTTTGCGACGACGGTCAATATAGTTTTCTCGTCGTCGCACTGTATTTTTGTAATTAATTAATTTTAACATATCGGCAAAAACATGATTTTGGGCGCAAAACCATGTCCTTGCTAGATGAGCATCTTTTTTATGGACCCGTTTTATGATGATGATGATGAAGAAAATAAAAAAATAAAAACGTTTTTTTTTTGGAGATAAATCGCGTGATGGGCAGTCGAGTTTGAGTTTTTAAAAGGTGAAGTTTGGGAGAAAATAAAAAGCCCAACTTGGTTGTACACTAAAGTTTTAAAGTGATATAAATATATATTTACATAAGTTCAAAAACAACTTAAATTGAATTTTGTTTTAAAATATATAATATTATGTTTATATAATATATATAAAAAAAAACAAATCTATGAACTAGTTGATATGAACATTTGATAGAAAAGTTTTTGTGATTTGCTTGAGATTGTGTGTGCACGCGGAATTGATTGCTCCGTTCGCAAGTCCAGTTACTTAAGTTGCCCAAATAAAATAAACTGAAAACAATTCATTTGGGTGAAACGTGGTTTACAAAAACACACGAAAAAAAACGGAAAAAAATCATAATTAAACTTAAATAGTTAAAAATAATGTGATTCATAAAACTTGTGAGTAGTATAAGCCTAGTGATTAAGTTGACTGAAAAATTGGAAGTGAGTTTACTCATAAAATGATAAAAAGTATTACGATCGTTGTGCGAAATTATAATAAAAATAATAATAATTAAAACATATAATTATAATGTAATAACAATAAAAAAACAAATTTTTTATAATAATATCTAATAATCCAATATCATTAATAACCGTACTGGCTATAAAATAACATCACCTACAACACTCATCGGATTACCTTAAAAGTTATACCTCGATCTGGATTATTCATCTCTACTGTGAAACACAACAATAACAACAGGATAATAAACGCTGCATCGTTTCATCGACTATGTACATAGTAGATAGGTATAACATTTTTATTTATGTATACATATAATTTCCAATTTATTTAAAATTTGCTAACTATTTAAATTTTCTTTGCTAATTATATTAAAGTTAATAATTTTGGTTTGTTTAATTTCGGTGGTGGTTTCTTTAGTTAAGATAGTTTAGATTAAGTTTAATTTTGATTTTTTATTACGACACTTGAAGATAATTTATTTTCTATACAACTCAAGGTCATAACTTTTCAAATAATCAATTTTTTGTCAAATGCATTATATTAATTAGATCATAAATATTTTCAACTTTAAATACCTTGCTAACGAAATTGATTTATTAAATATACATTTATATGAACTTACTCGAACCTTCTAAATAATTAATTATGCTTTAATAGAGATCACGCGTGTATGATGATGTGTATAAGGTAAGTTCTTCGGTTGTGTGAAATGATTCGTTGCACTCCTTTTCCTGCGGTGTATTCAAGATTGGCGGCATGTTGCTGAAATTCCCCCACGACCAACACCCTGAGCTATAGCCAAGCTAGGTATCACTGCACAGCAACCGCTACGCAAATATCTGTTAACGATTCCGTTACAGTTTGTTGAACGTCGTATGCAGACGAAGCAAAGTTTGTGTGTATGCGAGAAGAGTAATCAACATCAAAATTGAACAAAGTAGTTCAGTGACCAAAAAAATAATTGTATGTCAAAGTAATTTAATTTAATTTAACAGTCTTGTAATATTTATGTGTAAAATTAAAAATATAGTTTATTTAAATTAATTAATACACAGGTAAGAAATTATCGATTTAATCAATCGAACTTGATTGTGCAACTTTGTGCTTGAAATGGTAGCATTTGTGCATTACGTATTTTGGGATATAACGTGAGATTTCTGACGAGTATTACACCAGAAATCCCATAGGCCCGTTTAAACATTGAAGTATATGTTTTACTTAAATTCAGTTGTGCTAAACTGTGCATTCCAAAAACGATTTAGTTATCTGTAGAACTGCAAATGTCGCAGTTTCTTCGCCAGATTGTTAACTAGATTTATATCATCTGATAAGACTATAATTAACATCAGCCAAATGTGGTCATATAGAAAACATTTAATTCAACCCTATTTTCTCAAGTAGTTGTTAAGTAGTAGTTCAACCCTTCCATAACTCACTCTTTTTTTAGTAGTTTTATTAAATTAATGTGTTCGTAATTGTAACCTAAAAATCTATATAAATAAAATTTTAAAATTTCGTTTAAAATTGTCGTAAAAATAGAAAAGGGTTTTTTATTAAGAACAAAAGAATTAAAATTTTAGCTTTGTTTTAGCTAAAATAGCAAAAATTTCCAAAATTTAACTGGAAATGACGATTCTTGACCAAACAAAAATTCGGCCCTGTATAGCCCAGACGGATTGATTGATAGGCATCAAATTTCACACTTACGCTTTTTCTACAAATTGGGAGATCCAAGTGATGTTGGGCCGAAATCGATCCATCCGATTTGGCAGCTTCGATATAGGAGCTTTTCCAGTTTTTGCAAAATATTTTGAAAGACCAGTACAAAAATTAGGCCCCTATGCGTTCCAAACGGAAGCTTTTCCATAAATTTTTAGATTTTGAAAAGTATCCGAAAATCGATTATTGCTGTTTTTCAAACACCGACTTGCTTACGGACACCGAGTTATTCAAATAAGCCACCTCACGCGGAGGCTTATTTGAATAAGTACGCCTACACATAAATGTCTCAAATATTGTGTCTTGGCTAAATGTAATGCATGCAGTTTTTATTCAAATCTTTTCTGCAGACCAACATGTCAAGAAATTTGTTTTCTTCCATATAATAGAAATGCGTTTTGTTTTTGTTATTACGTCACAAATAAGTCAGTACAATGGATTGGAATAACTTGATCGACTTATTTATGATGGCGCCAAATAAGCCAATAGGTATGCAATACGAGTAAGTCTGTGTTTGGAAAACACCCTATGCACTAAAAGATTCTAAATTAAATTAGTAGCAATTAGGTCGATTTTTGACAAAAAAAAATTTTTGTATACTAATCATGAAAATATTTGACCACGAGTTCTTTTTTACTAACTGTCTGTGTCCACTCTACAGCTTAGATAGATTTACTGATCGGGATGAAACTTCATATTTACGCTTTTTCCATAAATTACAAGATCCCAGTGATTTTCGATCGTAATCGGTCCTCCCGAAGTGTCAACTTCCATGGGAGCGGATCGTATTTTGCTAATATTTTGAAAAGTTTTTCCTAATATTTTGAAAACTATAGAGCATTTACGAAAAACTTATTAAAATAAAAAGATTTTAAATTTGGTTTCAAACAAAATTAGTTCAGATCATATTTTAAGTTTTACCGGAAATGACGAGCTTTGATAAAATAAACTTTATTTCACCAAAATTCAGCATCTTTACATGCCAGGCGGATTGACTGTTCGAAATAAAGCTGTATACTAAAGCTTTTGATAAATTGGTAGAGCTATGCGAAATGTGATGGACTTTCGTAGGAGCTTTTTGAATTTTTGCAAAGAAGTTTACATTTTTAACAAATGTTAACCTTGTTGGTTTTCTGAAATTTAAGCAGGAATAATTATTTTTATTTTACAAGACAATTTTTATCACAAATCCAATCGATCCACAAATGGTTTATTCGAGATCTACGTACATTTGTGGTAAAAACAAGTCGGATGTTGGCCACAACAACTATACCCCTCCATTTTTAATCTATATTTCGAATAAAAATCCCAATCACATGCAATAGAACTGTAGCTACGCGGTATATAAATACGTGTATAAAAATGTATCGTGTAATGCAACGAAGTTTTAATTACAACTCATTGCGTAGTAGTGTATTTAATGTCTCCGGTTGCACGTACAATATAATATATATATTTACTTGTGTTTGTGTTTGGGTTAATATTTTGTATTATATAAAGTTTTGGAGTTCAATTTCTATCTGGACGTACAACAGTTGTTAACTAAATAAACAAAATAAATATTATAATTATTAAAATTAAAAATAATTTGTTTTATTAATATTAACTATAATACCTAAAGTAATAATTATATATATATATAAATATATATATATATATATATATATATATATATATATATATATATATATATATATATATATATATATATATATATATATATATATATATATATATATTTGGTATATAGTACGCCAAACTTATAAAGTACTAAAGAACCTTCTCAATTCTATTCTGACTTAGCTCTCTGATAGATTAATTTCTGTAGGAACAAACATTCATCAAGAATAGCCCGTTGTGCTGGTTAAGACGAATCGGACCAAAATTCTGGATCGAAACCCACCCAGTATTTAGTGTAATGCAATCTTTAAACTTATAAATTCTTAGAAAAATTTGCAACTTATGCTGAGCGAAATTAAAATTAAATCATGTAATGTCAAAAAAATTGTGGATGCTTCCTAATTTATGTACCAGTATTGCAGAAAAACAACAATTTATCTAAAATAGTGATGATTCACACATCGAAATACGAACGACCTTGAAAGCTCGTGTACAAGTATTTTTTTAATCCGATATTTATTTTTCCATGAAGGCACAATCAAAAAAAATCGTTTATTCAATGGCATTTTAGGGCTAAAGCTCTTCTAATACATAAACGTTCTTCAGCATTTTTGTGTGTGTGTAGAGTACTCTAAATTCTCAAAATTTGTTTTTCGTGATTGAGTATTTCACACTACAACGATCGATTTTTCTTTCTCGATTTCTTTTGTTTTTCCCTTGTTGAGCTTTTTTTGTTATTCTCTTTTTCGTTTTTCATTTATTTTTTTATCTAAAAGCTAAAGTGATTTTAGTAAATTTTTTTTATGATACGGAGCACATAACATACATACATTGTATATGTACTCATATTATAAAATAAATTTTTTATACAATTTACACGCACATGAGAACCGCTAAAGCTGTTTTGTGTGCTTTTATATGATTTAAAAACAACACATATAATAGTTTTGCTTTTGTTTTGTTCTCTAGTGAAAATGGATTTTAGTTTTTTTGGTTTGTCTATGTATTGTATATGTTTATTAGGAAAATGTCATATACAATTTGAAAAAAAAGAAAGCTCTCGTTCAGATAATAACAAAGCTGTAAAGCTCTATTTGTATGTTTTATACATTTGTGAATAATTTCCCAGTAAAACTTTATAGCAAGGCTACTGATCAACGGTTCTTAGTACTTTGTGCAATTAAAACGTCTGAGTACTTATACAAAATTAGAAACATTTTGTGCTTAAGCCTTAAGGCATAACGATACAGAGAGATAGATTTCCGGGTGTCAAGAAATTTCAACTAAATAAAGAACTATTATTGTCTACATGCAATAAACAAAAATTGCAAATATTTTCCTTGAATTTTTTTCCATGCAATAATTATTATGCATTACGTGATTTAATTAGCCTATATACGAGTACGATATACTTTCAACAAATATCCTTCGGTTATATAAGGTTATGTATAATTAGTATTAGCATGTTGTGTTTAGAGTTATATATACTATAAAGACGGTATTTTCTGTAAAAACTAGGGTGGTGGAACCGAATAAACAAAATGATTGATTGAGTGCCACTGATCACTGGGAGTCATTGGGCTGTGTGGAGTGCCAGTATCAAGAAGCCAAATCTGTGTCCATACTGAATGAGGATCTCAACCGATCACCTCAAGAAGAGAATGGAATTAAAAGAAATGAGAACCTGTGGCGTTTCCTAAGTTATACGAGAGTTGCCTTATATAAATCGTGATTGGATAACTCTATTGCTGCCATCTGGTAACTGACATCTCTATCATATAGTTTGATATTTTAGACGATATATTCACTCAGAATTTTTTTTATACCGCCGCTATTGTTTTTTTGTTATGCGATTTCAAAATTTAATTTCAATGGAAGAATGGAACTAAGTCGTGAACATTTTCCTGCGATTATCTTTTACAATATTTACCATAGATTAACTCAACAACAATGCATTGATGAACCTAATTCGACTTTTGGTGATGAACCAGTTTTATCAATGGTTTACAGAATTGAATCGTAGCCGCAGTTCGTTCAACGACGAATTTCATGAAGGTCGTCCAAAATCAGTTGTTGTTCCGAAAAACATTGATGTTGTGCATGAACTGATACAGCAAGATCGTCATGTGACTTATCGTGAGATTGAGGCATCCTTCGGCATTAATGAAACCAGCATACATTCAATATTGCATGAACATTTGGCCGTCAAATGATTTATTCGCGTTGGATCCCACATAATTTAACAACCGCGCACAAAAGAGTACAGGTATGAATGACAGGTGACGATTCTTGGATCTATCCGTATGAGCCCGAAACCAACGACGTGGGTGTTCCAATATGAGCCAAACCCAACAAAAGCTGTTCGAGGCACTACTAAGCAAATGGTCGGCTGTTTTGTGAAAAATTGGACATGCCGCAATCTTACCATTGGTGCAACGTATAAGGTTTAATTCTGAATGGTACACAACGATTAGTTTGCCAGAAGTCTTCGGTGAAATAAGAAGAACCAACCGCGAGACATTTTTAGTCCCGCACTAAATCAACAATAAATTGGGAGGTTAATGTTTTTCGACACCTGAAGAAGCGGTTGATGCGATCAAAATGCATGTTTTGGAGTTACCTCAATCGGAGTGGAAAAAGTGCTTCGAAAATTAGTTCAAACACATGCAAAAGTATATTAATCTTCATGGAGAATATTTTGAAAAACAATAAAGCCATTTTTGAGAAATAAATAATATTTGGTTTTGTTCTCTAATTACGAAATATAAAAGGCAGCTCTCATAGATTGTAAACACAATTTTCTAAATTGCTTTTCGTCTTTATTTTAACTTTCCAAAATTTTAATAAAGCTTAATAAATTATAGAAGAGTCTCTTACTCGATGCTAAATATGTAGTAGGGTTGCAAAAACAATTTTAAAACCAAATAAAAAATTATTTTTTAAATATTCAGAAACGATTTTGTTTCAAAAATAAATCATTACTTGCAACTCAGCCACGCCGTACATCTCTAATCTATGCTGTTGCTGTCCTCCGTCAAGGCAGTCAACGCCCCCATTGCCAAAGCCTTTTTTAACCAGCATTTTATAACCGATATTTTCCACCTTCGTCTATCCCTCTTGAAATTTAGTGACACAGAGTTCAGCCCGTTCTACTTAGTACCACTGTCGCTCTTCAAAATTCCTGGCCGTTTGTGTATACATTCCATAGGCCATCTTTTATGCCAATCGTTTTCCATATGGATTTTATTCATCACTGCTCTGCGCCGATTCCTTAAACAACCTTGACATATAATTTCCATATATTTTCCTACTGATTCTGTTCTCCTATATTTAAAACCCATTGCTACCCTAGTAGTCACAATTGGTGGACCATCTTAACTCACCTTAGCCGGTATCTCTTCCAGATATATTTCAATATTCTATCCAACGGAACTTCATCCGATGATTACCGCTCAAAACTTCCTATAACGATCTGGCCAGCATTCGTTCAAGTTAGTTTTTCCTTTTTCTGTAAGTCATACTTACCAATATTATCCATGTGTCCAACCAACCAACATCGCCGAAACTAGCCGCACCAGGTGATCCGCCTTCAGCCCCATTCACTGTGCTTTCCTGATCATTTCTGCATCCGGTTGAGCAACCAAAATCCCGAGTAGTTCGTTCCTTGCCTAAATCTTTATTTTGTAAAATCATGAAGTTGTTGTTTTTGGTCAGAACAGCCAACCCTAATTGTTACAACTGTGCTACATCCTTTTTTTCATGTGGTCGAGAATTATTTCAACAACTTCACGTGTATCTGTCGAATCTTCTAGTCTTTATATTCTGGTATTCATAATCCATCGCTGTTGCCATTTGTCATGAATTTGCCTTGTCAAATCCGATTTGTATCACTTAATTGTGAATAACGTTATATAATTTGGCGGTTTACAACAATAATCGTAACTTGCACGTAACATGTTTTAACGAATCTTACATTTAGATGACATGAAACCAACTCGCAACTGATCATCCTAATTCGTTTAAACGCGGATAATAATTTTAACGAGAAAATAATTGGTCAATTGAAGACAAACAGGTTACCATGTCAGGTTTAAGTAGTTTCAACCACATTTGAAAACGAAGTAACATTAAATGTTTTTTTATACGCTATTAATTTCACAGTCAATCACGTCTCATCAAAATCCATCATCAAAATTAAAGATCGAAGTTTCAGGTTTAAATTCAAAATTTGAAAGTTTTGGAATTCGTTCGAAATTCGATTTTTTAAAGATTACAAAAACAAACCAGTGAGACATCACTTGTGAAAAGTTGTGTCAAGCAACTCTTCTCGCACATCCACCCTCTTCTACAAGATTAGCAATTATGGTCGACGCGTCAGACATGGCTAATGGGACTGTTGTTAAACAGTATGGTGGATGGCTGCCACTTCTCTTCTGCCGTTTTTTCTCTTAACGACTTAATGATACGCAGCAAAGATATAGTGCTTATGACATGGAGTTGCGTGAAGCATATTCTTAAGGTTGAAAGTTTATTTTGTTCATGGGTCACAAGCCACTAATCTTTTATCAGAATCAGGAAAAGCACCAACACATCAATTTCGTCATTTGGATTTTGTGGATTAATTCACTACTGACAACCAACCAACACATCTCGGGCATTAACAATGTAGTAGCAAACACCGTCAATCCAATTTCTATCCTTGACAGCCAGTGCAAGGATACGCCTCTTTTCATACAAACGAGTTGAAAAAATTGAACAAAATCTCGGATGTGGGATTTTGGGATTTTTGTCCATAGTTATGAACCGGCTGTGGAAGTATAGATTATGCTCAAATCGCTGATGTTTGTGCACAAACCAATGACCCAAAACTCCGAGAACTTTTATGTGAAAACGAGTCATTAATATTCATGAAAATCCACTAAATTTGAATTCCAATAAAACAATTCACTGTCGTATTTCGACGCTATTTAACGACCTTTACCTGTTCAGTTCTTGACAAAAAATATCATCTGGCCATCTTTCGCTAAAGAATCATAAAATATGACTCAATGTTGTTTAGCATGCCAAAAGTTGAAAATGTCCCCTCTCGGATCTTATAAATTAAGTTTGCAACGCTTCGCAGAAATTCACATGGACATTATTGGCCCTTTGCCTATTTCTGATAATCAGCGATACTGCTGAACATTAATCGATCGATATTCGAGATGAACTGTGGAGTGAAATAAAAATGGAGCACACAACAAATGCCACAATGGTCGCAGTAATTTCCAATACAGGAAACCCTGCATAGCAGTTGCTCTGTACTCCACATGGATTTCATGCTTCAGGGGTACCAATGTCATAGTTATAGATCAGAGGGCGCCACTCGAATCATATTTTTTGAGTCATTTATTATGGTTAATTGGATTTAAATTATAGTCAGGACAACGTGGTAATAAATAGGTTTGAGAACAACTTGTATTCCAACCCATTGAGAGTGCCTAGTCAGCTTTTAATTTTATTTAGCTGAAAAAAGGCCACAATTCGATTTTCGAATTAATTGCACTTCAATGTTAAAATTTTTATTTGCAGTGATCTCATGATTTGTTCTCATGTGTTCTTAAGAAATGATGCTCTAAGGAAGTCTCTTCAAGCTCGTTATACAGGTCCATATAAAGTTACGCAATAATAAGTTCATCTTAACAAACAATGACAACAATAACGAAATTCCAAATAAAAACATAATTACAGACGCGACGATGCTCTTAAATGATACAGAAGATCAATTGTGAAAACCATAGGTTTAGTGAAAGTAATGAGATGTAACAAGAACGAGTTCTGTTCAGGAGTAGCACGACAATTTAACCAACCCGATAGTTTATCGAAATTTAATTTAGTGAAAACGACAATTCACAGAAAAACAATTCACCGAAAATATGTCAAATGAGTGGTTACAACAGTTTAGGATTTGCATTTTGGAGCATGTTTTTGTTTGAACAGGGCACCTCTAATTTTGATTCGATAACGCTAATTTGATTTTATGAGTTATTCACAAATAATTAGGACCGGTGTTGCATCCAATGATACTCTGGCGGTGATTGTCAAAAAAAGCAATATCTTCATGTCAGCCATCGCTATCCATTAACAAATTCTGTCAACCTGAAATCCTGAGTTAGTTCAAATCTAAACCTGATACCATCCCATATTTACTGCTGTCGCTTGGCTCCTAAAAACCATGGCTTAAATTTATTAAAATATTATCTTGTTTAGAATTACTTTATTAGCAATGCGACGCTGTATCATCAATGATCGGTAAAAACGATAAGTTTAAGCGTAAAGTAGCACAATTACAAAAATTGATCACCACCAGTTGGTGAAGATCAACATTATACAGTCAATAACGAACAATTTATCACCATCAAACATAGGACCGCCGAACAGCTCAACTCCATTCCCGGCTTCCTCATTTCGTCTATCTCCTTCTGGTGTTTCGAAATTATTCCGTTTAATCACAGTTCGCAAAAAGGTGGCCATCTTAAATAAGAAAGTTGAGTCGTCCTTATCAGTCATCGGCGTGTATGTTCTTCATGTTCCCATAGTCTCGATTATTACAATACGATGCGCGTTAACGACCATCTTATGATTGTGAGGAACTTTAACCTTCCCAATGTAATGTGGTTTGATTTGGATGGGATTCTACGTATAACCATTTTCATTGCTTTCACTTCATATAATTACAGCAATAATAGCTTCTTAGTATCTTTTAGAACACTGTTATATCTTCGGCATTGTCCTTTCAAATAACTGGTTTTGGTACCGCTAATTGCAAATATAGGTTTGGTTCTCCGGTATAACTTGCATAAGGTTGTGGTTTCTCTTTGGCAAAAGAATATTTCATTTTTCCGGTAATCCTTGAGTTTGTTTTCGCGATTTATTTCTCAATCTTTGTAGCTTCTTTGTAGCATTTTTGTAGCTTCTATATATCCGCTGTGAGTGGGCTTTGGATTATTGCAATTAAAACATTTTGCGTCAATATCTATACTGACTGGGCATACTTAGGCGTGATGTTTTTCGATACATCTAACATACCTAGTCCCGCTTTAGCAATATTTCCCAGTATAATTAAAACCTTGAAATTTTTTGCAATCCGGTTTTTTTCTTAATGATGTTTACACCAATTAACGTATCGTCCCAGGTGCCACGTATTTGAACTGCTTTTTTGAGCGGAGTCTTGCCCAAATGGGTTAAGCAATGATTGACCCACCCAGGAAACAGTAACAGTACCTACCCCTCACGAGCGGATGTGACTACCTAGAAGCTACACGTGTGCACAGAGACAGCCGAAGCCTTCTGAGTACCCTAAGCTGAGATTAATATCGAAGGACAACCATGTTAAAATATCATTCATTACCTTCCAATTTAATATGAAATCAGACATTCACATCATCACACAACAACAACATACAAAATATATAAATTTAAAAGCTCTCTTTAATCGTATATTGAACACCGAGCAAAATTTGATTTATTTCAAATCAGGCAAGAAAACTACTGAACACAATCTAGTTTTTTATGTTCAAAAAGAATGATCTAGCAGACTATCTAAAACTAACCCGTTAAACATTTTGTTTTTTGTAAATTATTACATCGCGAAAATTTAATAGAAGTAGACGAAAAATAAGTACTGTAGTAAAATGTCGGAAAGTGAATTAAAAGACTTAGATGTAATAGACACTAAGTATGCTCCAGTTGAAGACCATCCAATTCAAATTTTATCATTTAATAGTAAAATTCGTAAATTTGAATTGGACACGAGCGAATTGGAAGCCGTGCTGAATACCCAGATGTGTGCGATGCAGAAATAGCAATTATATCAATTGCTGGTGCTTTCAGAAAGGGAAAAAGTTTTTTGTTAAGCTTTTTCATACGATATCTTAATGAAGTTTACGAAAATGAAGTTCCAGATTGGTTGGGGAATGAAGATTGCGAATTATCAGGTTTTTCATGGTGTGGTGGATCAGAACGGCTTTCAACCGGTATATCTGTTTGGTCAAAAATATTTACAAAACAATTAGCGGATGGAAAAAAAATTGGTGTGTTACTCATGGATACTCAGGGTATGTTCGACAATTATAGCACCATGGAGGAAAATATAACCATATTCTCCGTAAGTACGTTATTGTCATCTACCCAGATTTACAATTTGTCGAACACGATTCAGGAAGATAATTTACAATATCTTCAGCTATTTGCTGATTATGGGAAATTAGCTTTTGAGCGAGTCGATAGAAAATCATTTCAAAAGCTGTTATTTTTAATTCGCGATTGGAATTATCCATATGAGAAGCCGTACGGATTTGAGGGTGGAGGGGAAATTTTAAATAAAATACTCAATGTAACTGAGAATCAGGCGGAGGAATTAGCATATGTGCGTCAACACATAAAATCGTGTTTTGAGGAACTTAAATGTTTTCTCATGCCTTATCCTGGTCGCGCGAGTTACGTCCTATGACTTCACCCACTACAACAACAACACAATGATCATACATTGTATCCTCATAAACATCTACATTGTATCATTATAAAAGATTGCATTGTATCATCATTTCATATTTATCAAAATTGCATTTCAGCGTTACCATAATGAACACTTGTTCATTATAGTCTTTATATTCAATTGCTTACCATAATATTTATCCATTGTAGTCTTTATATTCAATCTCATATTTTCCTTATCATAATATTTATATTTCGATATCTTATGTTTCCTTTAAAAGATAAACACGCATTTTCATGATGAACACTTGTTCATATCAGTCTTTGTCTTTATTATATTTATATTTTGTTTTGTATTATTATTTTGGTTATATAAATTCTAAAATGAATATTGTAAATCAGATTATTGTAAGACTTGAAACATATAACATCAAACTACTTAAAAATAAAGTAAAACGTACAAACGTAATAAAAATTATAATATTAAAGTGTTGTTTTTTATTAAGTCCACAACTGCAAGAACGTAATTCGCGGCAGCAATATCTCCAAGCTTCTCGGGACAATTAAAAGATATCGACCCTGATTTTAAGGATATGCTGAAAATTTTGATACCGTCTCTTTTAGCACCAGAAAATGTGGGGGCCAAAATAATTAGTGGAGTTTCGGTAAAGGGCAGAACACTGATCTCTTATCTTCAAGCTTATTATAAAATGTTTGAGAATGGAAAAATTCCAAAATCTCAAACGATATTAAATGCAACAGCAGAAGCCTGTTGTATTGCCGCTAAAGAGAACGCGATAAAATACTAACATGACAAAATGAATAAGGCCATTACAAATGGAATTATTTTAGAATACAACGATATAACTGAGTTTCATTATCTGCACACCGAACGTGCCATCAAGCTGGTATGTAATAGTAAAATACTGTTTTGTAACAATTCAAAATTAGCTAATGCATTCTTTTATTATTTTCCGCAATGACAGTTCAATATTGAAGCCGTTATTTGCACCCAAAAAATTAAAGATATAGAACTCGGTAAATTAAAATTGGCTCTTGAAAACTGTTTGGGTTTGAATCTAAGTCACCACAATGCAAAAAAAGTAAATAGTTTTAAGGCATCCGTTGACAGTTTGACAACACAGGTCAATGAGTATAAAATAAAAAATAATAATCAGGAACGCGATCTAACTGATCTTAAAAAAGAAGTAATGGAAACCAAACGCACAAATGAAGCCCTTCAAATGCGTTTGAAGAAAGAGCAGCAGTTAGCCGAGGCTATTTTTGCAGCTTATAGGAGTTATCAGTACTATTAAATATGTAATATTTAAATAGTAATGTAAAATATTTGATTCAATAAAGCAATAATTTAGCAATACATTCAATTGTAAGAACCTTAAGGCGGATTCATTGTTGTGTTCATTTCGTTCGTTCCGTTCGTTGTTTTTTTTTTAAACCAATAGGATTCGTCGAAAATGACGTTTTGTTTCTTCGGTATTTTTTCATCAAGTTGATCTATCTCCAACATTTTTACCGAAGGAACATGGTAAAAAAGAGACAACACGATATATAATAGTAGAGACGGACAGCACTTTTTCATTATTTTTATTTTGCTGTCAAGTAGCCTTGTTCATTTGTGTTTTGATGTTGTTTATTTTTCATTCGTTTATTTTTCAGCAACAATGAACTCATTAAAATAATACTGCAGAAAAAACACCGAACGGAACGAACACAACAAACTACAACAATGAATCCGCCTTTACTTCTATTAGTCAGCAATATTTATGCTAGTTTTTAATATCACCCTTATTCTTGAGTACATAATTTGAAATTTGAGTGGAAATTTTTGGGGATTTTTTTAATGAAGCTGGTGACAATTGAGGATTAAAATATGTTTGATTTATATAATTTATTTGAATTACATTTTCGGCAGTAATAACGTTTTTTTTTTGTACGAATGATGCGATACGCGACTGCTACTGAGCACACCCATTTGATTTAAATATTTTAATTTCGTATTTTTGCGTAAATATTGCTACGTAATTATGAACATTTCCGATTTCGGACTTTTTCCGATATCGAAAAATCCGAATATCGAGGAATCCACCGCGAATTTACCTATTATGAAACTCTTGACCTTAGTCGATCAGATTTGTCCAACTACAAGCATGACGTTAGAAAATTGCGTTTTATAATTGGTGTGAGCATGCTAATTTATCACGTCGTTTATAGAATCCACAAGGGTTTTCGTACAATTTGTTTTAGATCCGCAACTTGCTATTTTATTACGTTTGTACGGGGAATCATAAAAAACAATTTGTATGAAAATCAATACAAATTTTCTTGGCTACATTGATTTATAGCAATTGTTCGCATTTGATTCGCTCCCGCTGATTCTATAATCGACGTATATATTTTGATGTTGTTTTGTTTAATTTGAAAGATGAAATAAGTTTCATTTTCTATTATATTATTTAAAAATATTAAATTGTCATTGAGGTTGGTTAAATACAAAATTCAATTATAATTTTTATTCAAACTATTAAATACGAATATTTTTTATGTAATAATATATCTTTCTAATTCACTTACGTTTTTAAAAATTGTAATTCCTTGAAGAAATATATTTCAATTTAAAAAACCACATATACATTCGATAACACATGCACAATTCATCAACTAAATAGCAGACGGATTTTGACATTCGAGTTTCGGAAAATCCGATTTCGTTTTCTCTTTATTAGTTTTATAATATGGCGGATTTTACGATTTCGGATTTTACGAAGGAAACAATAATTTCATAATACGAAAATCGAAGGCCCCCTGTGGCACTACTCTGGTAATTCCCCGAGAATAGGGAACTGGAGGAAGATTTTTTATGTAATTTCTGTTCAAATATTTTTTTACAAGCCAAATGTAATGTGTGATGTAAATATTTATAAGAGTGTGTTTCATTTGGATTATATACCGCATAAAAAGTTAAAAATTAAGGTGAATAAAAATGTCAAACTTTTTATCTGCTTCAAGAGCTGAAAAAATGTTTATCTGAGAAACATTTGGCTGACACAAAATAGTTGTTTGTAAACAGAAGTTTGCCATGTACAAAATTTGATAAAAATCGTAATTTTTAGTTATAAACTGACCGTAAAAGAAAGATATATTTTGAAATAATATTAATTTTAGTTATTTTCCTTTTATACTCGTACGTTCCTAATTACGTTAAATAGCAACCATACAATTGCCAAAAAATGTTAACCAATTGAAACAGATAAAAAGCTGAAAAGTTAAAAAAAAAATTTTACTTTTTAACTTTTTATGCGGCATTTAAACCAATTGAAACACACTCTAAATTGGGAATAATTTTCCCATATCTAAATTGGCAGGGAAAATTATTCCCCATTTTATTTTGTTTTCAAAAAAATTAAAACTAACTTTTTACCTCAGCATGCCAGGAAAGAAATGTTTAAATAGAAATTACATATAAAATCTTTCCCCAGTTCCCTATTCCCGGGGAATTACCAGAATAGGGCCACTGGTCTATTACGATAGGGGCCGTTGTTGTAAAGACGTTGGCATGAAAAGCAGGCTATCAAAATTCAGCAACTACAATGTGGTGCCACGAGAAATAATCCGAACAAAGAGTTACTCTTAACTTCTCGATGTAAACAAAATTGCGGACTGGTGCAAGACACGGGTGAAAGTAAAATACGACATTTGCGAGGAGCTGAAAGTTCAATTTGAGACAGAAAAGATCTAAACTAGCATCTCAAACCATCGCGATTTCAAGTTTATATGTTGTCACTCAGAGAGTTTTAGCTGCACTGTTACGTTTTAATTAACAATAAAATCGGTTCTAGTGCAAGATTCATTATTGCACCGACGACCTCGCTAACAATCAACTGCTTTCATGTCGAATGGGGATAAATGGAAACGTAAAATAAAATGATTCTCAATTATATAATCTATCGACGACGGTTGGACTCAGAAATAGAACCAAATCCTAAGTGATGATATTGCAAAAAATTTCGGATGTAAATTTTTTTCAAACATGTCTTGAAACCACTGCATAGTGGACTTTTCGACATGCATTAAAAGCTATTATACCTGGAGTGAGATTCTTTACGGTGATTTTTTATGCTAATTATTCCCAAAATGGTGATATTTAGTAATCACTTTACGAAAGGTGACTATATATTATTATAATTTAAGAAGTGAGCTATGTCATATTTGGAGAGTTTAATGAAATGAATTTATCCGTAGTTTTGCCAAAATTGTATATGCCCATTAAAGGGAACCTTTTACCACTTTGTAAAGGCTGTACAACAATTGAGCGACATTTTAGACTGTACACCAAAAAAATAATTTGTATAACGAAAGATGTAGTCGACTTGCTTTTTGGAACCAAGCGAATTTCATCGAATACTAGACAACCTATTTTGATGACATAGTAGTTCAAGGCTTTAAAATATAATGAATGCTACCAGCAACTGATTGCTTTTTCCTTCCAGACAAGAATTAATTATCTTAGATATCAGATTGAACAGAATAAAATTTCCATAACACTTTTATGAATACAACAATTATTGGGGTTAGCTACCTACTATTCGAAATTTATTAAAAATAAACCGTCATTTGCACATTCCCACTTTGTCTATTTTTTCTGAAAAACACATAATTTCAATAGACAGCGAAGTGTGAAGCTCTTTGATGAGCTTAAATGCCGAAATTGCAAGTGACCAAGTTGCATTACCGTTCAATCTAGCATTATTTGTAAAAGTTGCCTGCGATGCAAGCCCAGTCGGAATAGCAGAAGTATTATCAAATGTCATCCAAGGAGAAGAGAATCAAGTTACATTCATTTCTCGTTCCCTATCTATCGCATTACATGTACTTATATGGTCAGAAGAAACAGACATCAATCTACCTTCGATAACATCCAGTCGTCTGCTACATGTTGCATTATTTCTCTCAGAATTGTAATACTCAGTAGAGCATCAGAAAGCAGAACAACATCTAAAGGTCGATAATTTTTCAAGAACACCGATTTAAGAAATTATCCGTTAGATGATGAAGACACACACATCCACACACATCATAAACACACAGACGATAAATGCGATAAGTTCACTGACACTTACCAGCGAGAAAATCGTGCTAGAGACAGACAAAGATCCATTTCTGTCAAAACTCAAACAGTCACTTTTCAATGATGAACCAATTGATGACAATTACCATCTACATCTGGGCACAGGTTTTCGAGGATGTAGAGTGGTAATTCCAGAAAGTCTTTCGAAGCGAAGTTCTACAAGAACTACATCATATACGCTTCGTGGCATTAACAAAATGAAAAATCTTGTTGAATGTTGCATCGTTCGTAGAAAATCAACAAGAGCCCAGAAAAGAAGAAACACACCACTGGGAAGTACCAGAAAACTTTGAACGAATTCATCTTGATTATGCGTCCAACCAAGGGACAATTTTTTAATAGTGACTGATGTTACTTCAAAATGGTCAGCAGTTAAAAACTCGAGTTCAACAAGTGAAACTACAATTGAAAAATTAAAATTCGGTACCCGTGGTAGGTATCCAAAACTAATTGTTTGCATGAAACGTGGAAGTAATCAAAAGTTTATTGCACCTGCTAATCCAGCTACAAAAAAGCAAGCTGTACGTCATGTCACAAATTAAATTAAAGACTATGGTCAAAATGTCAAAAGTTCAGAAATCAAACTCGACGTAATTCGACTATCTAAACATATGAAAAACACGACCAATGAAAACATCAAAGTCATTATCATGAAAAATGTTTGGTATTGTAGTGCACAAATTCGGATGTCTTATCTATTTAATAAAACTTGATACAGGGTATCAATTGGAAGGACACATCAATCAATTGAAAAATATGGAAATTGTCATTAGTCTGAGATAACGTCTTTCATTAAGCATTGCATGAAGCAAGCAAGCACCACAACCCAATCCAAAATGTTATTACTAATAAAGAGTGTTTTTTAGAGGTTCAAAATTTTAAATTAAAATAGAACAAAGAAAAACATTTTGAATATCAGTGAAAATATCTTTATTGGATAGATAATTTTATGTCATTAATGCTTGAATATATTATTTCGGACATATGGCTGGCGTGTACATGGCGTAATCTGGAGTTAGATCACACGATCTCGATGGCCAATTAACAGAACCATTACGTGAAATTAGTCTTTCATCAAATGTTTCTTTGAGTAAATAATTTGTATCCCGCGCTATGTGGCTTATGGCACCGTCCTGTTGGAACCACTTATCAGCAAGATTTATGCCAGCCAATTGGGGTACAAAAAAGTTAGAAATTATCTCTCTATACCGTTCACCGTTGAAGACATATGGACCAATGATTCCGCCATCCCACAAAACGCACCAAACAGTGATTTACTCTGTATGTAATGGTGTTTCGGCAAAGGCTTGTGGTTTATCTTCACTCCAAATCCGACGACTCTGTTTATTAACGTACTGAATGGGTACCAAAAGTGAGCTTCATCGCTGAACAAAATTTTATTTGGAAAATCAACATCAATATCAATTTTTGCTTCAGTCCATTGGCCGAATTGGCGGCGATTGCGATGGTCGGATGGCTTTAATTCCTGCACAAGTTGAATTTTGTAAGCACGTAAACCAAGACCCTTAGATGAAATCTTCCATAAGGTGGATGGACACATCTCCAGTTGCTGGGTACAACGTCGAATTGTTTGATTTGGGTCTTCCTCAATGCTACGTTGTACAGCGTCTATTGCTTGTTCCATTATTTTGATAAAAAATTTCAACAATTTTCAAGCGTTGCTCTTTCGTCAGTCTATTCTGTTGAAAATTAATTAGTTGATCAAAACATAGGGCCATCAATTAGTACGAATTAATTCTACTTGTATAATGAAGTTTGTCGCGTTTTTCTTACATTTTACCTATTGAAGCTTGATGTTATAATTGCATTTGTTCGGAAAATATGTAACTGATCAGTACGACTAATACCTTAAAATTACAGTCAATTTTCCAAATAGTTTAAAAATATATACAGAAAAGATTACAGATTTAATAATGCAAAATAGAAATATTGAAAAAATTGAAAATTTTCACACCTTTTTTAGTGTGAAGTATACTTATTACCAGTTTACGTTATTATTGGCCTTTTGTTTGATACACTAATTAATTTGCGATAAGAAAAGGGTTATTTGAGCAATTTGTGAGTACTATTTTTTAAGTTATAAATGAAATTCAAAGTGACTAATTTTATAGTAGAACCTTGATTATATCTACTACGGTTACAGATAGGATATGTGCTGCCATAAATTTTTTCACCACCCGAATTGATTGCACTTACTTAAGTGGTACCCTGTATAGCTATCGCCAATACAAGAACTAAGATTATTTATTTTTACGCGAGCATTTTAAATATTCAAAATTATATTACTTCGAAACGGTATTCGTTATTGTTTCGAAAACAAACATAGCAAATACATACACTGTTAAAATTTGTGTAATTATCTGTTCTCTTCAATTTGAACATATTGATTGATTGATTGATTGATTGATTGATTTTGAATGTACGACCAAGTTCTTAGGCTTGAGTTCCCGGATGACGCCGGGTCCACCGTACACCCTTTTTTACACATAACAAAACCGAAGGATTGGATAGGTTAGTTAAGTGGGACAGAATCGGCCCGGTTACAGACACCTAGGTATAGCCGATAGTTAGTAACACAAAGACAACACAATTCTAATCTACTAGATGAAGGATAAGGTTTAATAGGTTAATGGATAACGATGGTATTGGTCTTCAACAATTGCTTCTTTAAAACGGCAACCTAAGAAAAAATATTATTATTTCACATGCATCTGGAATTTTCCTGCAATTTGATTCTATTAATACTTTTCGGCTTCCTAACCAAAATTGGTTGACTCGACCCGTTACAGACACCTATGTAAAGTCGTTAGTAATAAAATGACAACACAATTCTAAACTACACAATTACAATTACAATGAAGCATTAATTCACAAGCATCTGTAAATTTCCTGAAATTTAATTCTAAATTCATATTTTCCGGCTTCCTAAATAATTGAAACATTTATTAATTTAATCATTCTGCAACTCCGCAACTTACAGTAGAATTTCCTGAAACCAAAGTTATTTGAACTATATTCAAAATAATTCTAAAATTCATTAGTATTTAACCGTTGAATTGGGCGAACACGAAATAGCAAAAAAAAAAACAGATTAACTAGATTAACTACCGGATTGCATTCAAATATCCCTTAAAATATCCATCCATTAAAATATCCTAAATAATTTAGAATTCGGAAAAATTTCGTATGTTTACTAAAATTTTTTTATAAAACTGATGAATTTTTCCGACGCCCATCCTTTTTCACAAGGACACAAATACTTTTATCACTACTTTTGCACTAGTTCTGGAACTTCTTCTACGTTTGCTGGGGGTATATCACATACAATTAATCTCAGACATGACACATGCGACTCGTCTATGACTTGTCACCTCGTATTAGACTTGTCATAAACGATTCATCTCAGACTGGTAACAAACGTAAATTAGTAATTAGTGTGTCGTCAATGGCTTTCCTGCTGGAAGGTAATATTTAAGTAAAGGCAACTAGATAAAATTTGAAAAAAATTTTCTAAAATGAATGATAAATAAGTTTATTTTATAATTTTTATAATTAAATATAAATCGTACCAGTATCTTAAAAGAGGGATAATATGTACTCATATATTAAATATATTTGAATGAGATTTCCTGAGAACCGAATAATTTTAATATAATATAATAGCTCGGCACTGTACATGTAGATTAATATTTAGGGTTTGAGATTGGGAATTAATAATTATAATTCTTGTACTAAAACAGTCAAGATTGGCAACGTTGCATTTTATGACAAACATCCAGTCGATGGTGTATTGAAGTATACAAACCTTCTCTTTCTTTTGAATAATTATATTAATTATATCATATATTTCTAGCTTTTCAGTTACATAGATATAACGAAGTTGCCGATAAACAATTCTTTATGTTAAGATTGTTAAAATCCTAAATCCAATGCAAATAATATTTCTTTTTATAAAGCAAAAATATCGCTAATAAGCTGTGAGAAAATACTAGTAACCCATTGAGTGTCACAAAAAGGCAACTTTGCGGTAAATAATAGGATTCGTTACCAACTCCAACATAGATGCAATTAATCTTGCAAAAATGATGGATTATGAAAGAAATACAATATAGAAAACAGCTAATCATAAATTACCCACACTGCATTCTCAATGCACAGAAGAAATACGGAAACGGAAAATTCTATCGCTAATCAAACCAAAATAAAAATATAACAATTTATTACACAAACGCTGAATAATAGGATGAAGGAACATCACCAAAATAGCTCTCTCCGAAAATCTCCGAAATCAAAGCGTGGAAGAAACCACCTTTACAAACAATCGTAGTAAAATGTACCAAGAGAATTATGCAATGTCCATCCAGGAGTTAAAATTACCTCGAAACGATCCCAACAGACGGCATGAATCTTCCCACCATGAAACCACTACCATCCACCAAGCGACCTCCTGCCAACACCACCATTCAACAAAAACCACGCTTCACAAAGCCGTGACGAATCCATGACAGATCACAAACGAACCATGGCAACCCTACAGCCCAAAAACTTCAGCGTACGACCGATCATACCAAAACTCCCAAAATGATTCAGCCCCCGCGAAACCGACGGCAAACTCCAACAAAAACACCCGAAGCATTCAACAAAGAAACCAATTTGGACATACAAATCCAACATTCAGGCAATGATTCAATACAAAACTGCAAATCCGCCCTCATACACTAACAAATGAGAACTACCTCAAGTCCTAAACAAAACAACTCAAAACAGTCAAAAATACCTTATAAATACAGATAACGACAGAACACACATGAACACAACTCTCCGCAAGTTGAGAAACACAACGTTCAACGAACAACCACCCCAAACCGCAGACACCGAGCCATTACTCACCATGAACGAAACCCATTCAAATCACTCCAAATATCAAAAAAGATTCACTGCAATACAGCTGCAGCACATCCTCGCCGCACATCCTGTGTAAACCAATCACACACATACACCACTCGTCAAAATCTAATCCAGTTTTCGCACCACAGAGAAAAGTATAACCCCCTCCCAATCGCCAAAAATATACATTCCTTTATATATACAATATTCATTTTGCGCGATCTCGACCTGCGACAACATCCACCCCCTGTCGACGACGCCAACCCAGGTCGACAAGGAGAGGTCAACGTCAGCCGCCTCTCCACAACGACAGCCAAAAACCTCACAAAGTTAACAAAAGTCTAAATCATTATACATATAACAAATCAACAAATTATGAACAATCAAAGTCCAATCGACTTTCCCAATTCACAAATTGAATCATCCACATTCAAGAACATTTAGTGCAAATCCAAAGAAACTCACCCACTTAGACAACGCAATACGAAGTCCCAGTGTAATCCACTACAAAAATATAAATACAACCGTGAGAGAGCAGAGAATATTATACGATCATTCTGATTATACCCTGCGCATCCCATATACCATCTTTTCACTTATATGTATATCCTTAAATAAAAAAATTAAAAGAAATAAGGATTTCAGTACAACATGCAATAAAGACTTGATATCCCAATTTTAAATTAGCTTTTTGGTCGTGATTTGTTCAACTTTTCCAAGAAAATACCATCTACTCATATAACGAAATTCAACAAAATCACTGTGTACATAAAAAACTATAAACAATACGTATGCGAGAGAAAAAACAAAATTATAAAAATTAGAGACCACGACAGTATTTTTCATAGAAACAGACTATATAGAACGAATGCCAGCAACTGTCGTCACAAACTGTTTCATATCACAACAACACAAATAACTCATCCATACGATTCATTGATTATTATGTAATAAAATATAATGTATAATGTAAAATAAAGAAATAAAAATAACACTTATCTTAAGCATCCTTTGTAATCAAAAAAGTCCTACAAATTGAATATTAACATACAATGCGTACGATGCATTCAAACAACGGTGTCGAAATACATATAAACGAAATTGTTATATACATATCCTACACCATTGCAAGCGCACCGCACACAAATTAATATAAATATTAACACAATATGTATAACTTTTCACTTTTCTTATTACTTCTTTACACACAAATTATTATTTATTTATTTCATAAGACATATATTAATAAATAATATTATGATTAATATTATAATTAATCAATTATTAACACATATTTAAACTATTTATTTATTTATTTAAAGGAGAGACAAAAATCACGTCTTTCCTTTACGACGTTCAATCGCCGACCCTGTTCTCTTCAATTTGAACATATGTATATAAATTACTGTCTAAACGTAACTTAAAGTATCCTGAAACCTGTATAACCTTAGCCCCTTCAACATTTCTTCACAATTGGGCTAAGGTGAACAGGCATTAAGGCCTATCATTATAGACCATATTGGCATATACTCATATTATGTGGATTTAAATTAACCAAATACCTATAGTAGCATCAACTGGGATTTGGGTTAACCTAGAGCGCCAAACCATTCAATGAATTTGCAAGATATTGAACTACCGAAATCTTGTAAAATACACCCCCATAGGCCTATCAGAATTTCTTCATAATCAGAATAATGTGAATAGGCATTAAGCGAAGAGCGCCGAATGGATGGTTAATGAATCTGCAAAAAATTTAACTATCGAAATCTGGACAAATTACACCTCCGTAGCCCCAACAGAATGTCTTCACAATTAGTAAAGTCTTAACTAGCGTTAAGACCTATAAAAAGGCCAAAATGGCATTAATGCAGGTTTGTTAACCTAGAGCGCTGGACCTTCCAATGAATTTGCAAGAATATGAACTATTTAAATCATGATGGTCCATCAAATGGTCAGGTTAACCTAGAGCGCCTCAGCATTCATCGTATTTGCAAGAACTTGAATTATCGAAATCTTGTCCAATTACATCGTCGTAGCACCCTCAGAATTTCTTCACAATTGAGACATAGTTAACAGCCATTAAAGCCTAACAAATGTTCGTATAGAGATCAATGAGAATTCGCCGAACTATTCTATGATTTTAAAGAAATTGAACTAACAAACTAACATATATATGATATGATATGATAGAGGCGTACAGGCCAGCCATAACGGCGATCCTAGGTACGTTACCATAATCCTGAAATATTAACAATCAAATAACAAATTATATCTGAATGCGAATAATATTTCAGCATCTTGCGGGCCCAGGCCCTGCCTGCATCCTTAACAGATAAGGTTAGTTAGGAAAGGATGTTAGTCACAGAAACGACTAGGGCGAACCGCAGCAAAGTCATTTTCTAACTACTTAAATATATTAGAATGTTAGTCTCAATTAAATTCACACTCTAGATTAGAGTTTGTTAGTTAATTAATGTAAGTTAGTTATGTTTGAGGTAAAGGATACTAATATTCATCATATGTATTCGGCATCAGTCCTACTAGACTGGTTAGGTTATTTAATTCACATCTATGGGTCATCTCATCACATACTGCCTGTAACCTTATTTTGCCCTATCTTCCCATCCAACACCATCTAACCGAGGGATTTCACGTTCGTAATGATGACCTAAATATTCCGTCAATAATGTCAAAATAAAAAAAAAATATAAAAAAAAAAAAAAATTAGATTCGGTATTGTCATTCAGCTACCTATATTTAAATTCATCCAACTAAAAGCAGGGTTAATTTATATCTAACATTCACACAACTTCACTAAAACATAACCTGAATTCAACCAGAAAGATCGTCGAAAAACAACATTCCATAGCAAAAAGTCTTTGGATCGTTAACATATTTGATTGTATTGAGTTTATGCTCAAAGCGTAAGTAATTAAATAGATGAAGAATTCCTGATGAAGAATGTTGCAATCACAATCTTCCCTGACCTTCCGGTCTTTATTGTTTTAAATCAGGACTTTCGACAAAATTTCAATTTATAGAATTGTTTAAAGTGAAAATTATTAAAATAAGTTATGAAAATGTAATTAAATTTAAATAAAACCCCAAATGGATAACACAATCCAACATATTTCAGCTCAAATGATAAATTTCCTGTGGCAGAAAACTGTTTCCTCCTTTTTTCATTAACATTTTATATATTTATCAATTTATATTATTCCACAAAAAGTCATTTTTGTCACAATACGGTGGCAACCTATTTTGAGTATACAAATTTTCGCTTATTGGGTAAGTTACAATTCGATCTGTTGTAATTTCATTTTGGTTTCTCGGGTACCAATATTTTATGTACTTAAGTACATACAAAGGGAATTCCCTTGAAATGTCAGTTTCTATGTATACGATTATAAATTACCGTTCACATATATGTAAAAAATTGAACTAACAAACTAACATCAAAATTTATTCACAATTGAACCAAAATTAAAAGGCATTATGTTCTATTAAATGGATCATAGTGGCATCAATGCGGATTTACACTAACCTAGAGCGTCTGAATTGAATGAATGAATGAATTGAATTTGCAAGAAAGTGAATTTTCGGAATCTTGCCAAATTACACCCTCGTATCCCCATCAAAATGTTTTCTCAATTAGGCTATAGTTTACAATGCGGAATTAGGTAAATCGAGAGCGCCAGACCATCCATAAATTATTTTATTGATCATTCACAGATTTTGAACAACAGAAATATGACCAAACTATCCCCTCAGCTTTTCCCCACCCCACCCAAGGTAGACTATCGGCTGAACATTGATCAACGTAATGGGATTTGTTTATTTTCGAGTTGTATAGCAAAGACACGATCTGCATTATCGATACAATTTTTTCGGCTGGAAACTTCCGGCTAACCTTAATAAGGTCTGTCGCAGATTTGACATCAGCAAATGCTATTATGTAATTATCGTAAGAAGCTTTATTCATCAAATAATGACAAACCAAACCCCATTATTTTTTATTGCTCCCCTATTATGTATAAATGATTATTGTGTTTCCATTCGCATGTAGCCATAACATAACACATTATTTTCTAATTATGATTTTGGAAGAGCACAAGTAATGCGCCCAACTGTTAAATAATTAATTTTAATCAAATTGCTCGAGATTAAATTACATTTTAAATTAATCACAAGTATAAAATAATAATGATGCTAAAATTAATTACAACCAATTAACGATTTTGTCATTATTTTTAGACAAACATTTGAACTCTCTGTGGAGTTTATTCTAAGTAGTTTTAAAAATGTATTGGGGTGATGGGTTGTTTCTATTTATATCGATATACATAACAATAAATTCTATTTTCCGATAGTGCTATTCTTACTTAGAAAATTTTGTGTTTATGCCGTATCGTCCTCAAACCGTAAATATTTTTTCAACTCCCACATTTTAATAAAACATTCGCATATTTCTAAAAATAAATTGCTTTTGTTGACGGAAGTAATTTCGAAACGACGTAAAATTACAAATTAAACCGTATCTAGAGTAATTTGGGGAACCAATATCCTTTTTGTGTATTTCCCATAATTTTCACGTAATTTAAATTTTATTTTATTATACTTTAAGCCCCAAAATGATATTCTACATTCTCGCTTTAAACAAACCATTTTTTCGGTCACTGACTTACTATGCTAAATAATTAATTTATGTTTGTCATCGTATTATACTTGAGTATCTCCATGGTAAACGCTAAGTAAATTGTTTTGCATATTTTCACATGGAGCATAAATTGTTTATTCCATTGGTCTTTATAAAAATGTTAACTATTTATTCATGGGAGAACAAAAAACTTATCCTTTTTACAAATTTTATTTTTAAATGGACAACATACAAAACATCAAGCTAATGTCCATCCATATTCCCTAGCCTATATTACGTAAACGAATTACAGGACGACATTTTTTATTCCTATTTTATTTTATGTTTTTGCAAGGGATACAAAATTACGTTGTGTTTATATGTATAGTATGTGGTAATGTAGCAGGAATTAGTGAATTGGAAAATCAATTCTACCAGGCGATGAAATGCCATATAAACATTTTGTGCGACATTTAGAAAAATCAACAAATCAAATTAAATGGGAAAGGGTTGACAATTATCAATAAATTAAAAAATTCGCTATGTCATATATTTGGTGGGTGGATTCTTAGAAACCTGACGTTGAAATCAAATTGTTTTAATTTTAAATTGTACATCATTGTGTAATCCTTAATATCCGTTTCGCAAAGAATTGTATTAATTAGTAAAAATAATTTTAATGTGAAGTCATTTTAATGTGAAGTATTTTCAGTTTTTTAACAAAAGTGTTAGAAAAACCCCGTGTAACTACCCTGGGCTTATGTTTTTATGGTAGCTGAGATCATAATCTATATACATGAGTAACATAAGATTCATAACTGGCGTCAGTAGCGTTCCATAAATTTTAGAAGTCATTTTAATGTGAAATGTTGAAAATTTATGGAACGCTACTGACGCCAGTTATGAATCTTATGTTACTCATGTATATAGATTATGATCTCAGCTACCATAAAAACATAGGCCCAGGGTAGTTACAAGGGGGTTTTTCTAACACTTTTGTTAAAAAACTGAAAACATTTCACATTAAAATGACTTCGAAAATTTATGGAACGCTACTGACGCCAGTTATGAATCTTATGTTACTCATGTATATATACTATGATCTCAGCTACCATAAAAACATAAGCCCAGGGTAGTTACAGGGGGGTTTTTCTAACACTTTTGTTAAAAAACTGAAAACATTTCACATTAAAATGACTTCAAAAATTTATGGAACGCTACTGACGCCAGCTATGATTCTTATGTTACTCATGTATATAGATTATGATCTCAGCTACCATAAAAACATAAGCCCAGGGTAGTTACAGGGAGGTTTTTCTAACACTTTTGTTAAAAAACTGAAAACATTTCACATTAAAATGACTTCGAAAATTTATGGAACGCTACTGACGCCAGTTATGAATCTTATGTTACTCATGTATATAGATTATGATCTCAGCTACCATAAAAACATAAGCCCAGGGTAGTTACAGGGAGGTTTTTCTAACACTTTTGTTAAAAAACTGAAAACATTCCACATTAAAATGACTTCAAAAATTTATGGAACGCTACTGACGCCAGTTATGAATCTTATGTTGCTCATGTATATAGATTATGATCTCAGCTACCATAAAAACATAAGCCCAGGGTAGTTACAGGGAGGTTTTTCTAACACTTTTGTTGAAAATCTGAAAACATTTCACATTAAAATGAATTTGAATTGTTTTTTGTAAAACACTTGTAAAAATTTTTCCTTAGAGTGACAATATTTATTGATTTTATTATTAGGAAGATCGATTTCGAAAATGTATTTCTTCTTTAGTTCCTTTTTTACAACTAATACACTTTTCTTAAAATTACGCTGCTTATATACTAATCTTAGGTCTAATTTATTGTACTCCTCCTACTATGGTTAGTGTTGTCTATAATTAGATCGTAAATCCTGTTGGTTTTGGTATTCAATTTGTCATTTAATATGATGTTGCTGTCTCTGTATTTGTAAATTTCGAATTCTTCAAGTCTGTTGAGTACGTGTCCTTTTTTAGCTTTATGCAGTATTGTTAAATTGTGGTCAAAGTCTGTGAATTGGTGCTTTTCTGTTTTAATGTGTTGTGCGTAGTTCGATGGTCCAGTTCAGTTTTCCAAAAAAACTGTTTTTCGGCACTTTGAATATTTTTCCATAAGGCAAGTACACAGCTGGCATGAGCCTTAGATGGCAAACACAAAGCGCTTATATGCTCAAAAGGCGCGGGAACTTTATTTTATAATTAATTATTGGGCACTAATTAATATTAAATATTCCAGTATAACATTTATTGAAATATAATTTTTCAGCAAATGATTATTGTTATAATCAATATTTTTGAAATATCATCAATTGGCAAACAAATAATTAGCGAACAGAAATTGCAGAAACAATTGCATTTTATTTTAGTTGAAGGTGGTTCCTTTCCGCTAACGAAGCATATCATTAAACCTTATGCTCCAAGGCAAAAATCAAAATAATCGTAAGAGGTCGGTATTTTTAATTATCGAAAGATAATTAGCCGAGCCAGGAAACAGTTGAAAACACTTTTGGTATTTTAGTATCTAAATGGCTCTGCCTAAGCCGAACAAAGATATGCCAACCCGATAAAACCCAGAAAATAGTGTCCGCTTGTTCCTACCTGCATGACTGGGTGGTGACAGTTTCTATACACAGGGAAATTTAATGAAGAAGAAAGTAAATTAGAGATAAATTGAAACACTATGTAAATTCTAATTTTATTAATTTAATTTTTATTAATTTAAAATTTAATTCATTTTGTGTATCACGACTCAGGTTTTCAGTAAGTTCATTCAAAAATAAATACGTAGCATAACTTTTAAGTTACTTTTGTGTATTTATTGGAAGAGCTGTTTTTTAAACAGTTTCTTCGGAAAATTATAATATTATAATAATTAGTTTTAGATTACTTGCTTCAATATAACTACATTCATCAGGTCTGCCGAACTCTCATTCTCTATTGTGCTACTAGCGAACGTTCTGTTAAGTAGAAATAACAAAATGTTATTCACTCTTCTTGCAATATGGTAAATCTTACATATTTGGCTACTTTTTGCTTCTCTAAAATGCCAAATAATAAAAAACAGCTCCCAATCCATGTCCTCCCCAATAAGTTCACTTCCCGATTTAGTCCGTTTCTTGGTTTTCGTATACCTTAGGCTGTCCTTCAAACTTTTCCAAGCTAATTTGCATTCCTCCACTGTAAATATATCAGAATACAATTCAGAAACGCCCATATTTAGTTTTCTCTTTGTACAAAGTTTAATTTCTTTTTTGTTAATTTCTATGATATGATACTTCATTTATTTTTTCAAAAGTTTCGTTCAAATACTCGACATTCACAAAAAAAAATTCTGCCATATTTTAAAACTCTTGGATATAATTTTCAAAACACAGCACAATAATTGATGAAATATCACAAATTTAACTTACTTGCACCGTGTGGGGTTAAACAGAGACATCTATATTATAAAACGAAAAATACTAATTTCACTAGCTAAACTGAGTATGATTAACTAAAATTCAGCGGTGAAATTTTCGTTTTCGCTTGTGTCATTTGTAAAGGGTGTTAGAGGTTCACAATTTTAAATTAAAATAGAACAAAGAAAATCATTTTGAATATCAGTGAAACTAGCTTTATTGGATAGATAATGTTATGCCATTAATGTTTGAATATTATTTCGGCCATGTGGCCAACGCGGCTGGCGCGTACATGGCGTAATCTGGAGGTCCTATTGTCGATCGCTCTTCGCAACAATTGCGCCGTATCTCGCTAATAACTCGCCGAATGTTGTAGTCCAAGTGTTCAATCGTCTCTGTTTTATCGGCGTAGACAAGTGGCTTATCATGTTCCCAAATAAAATAATCTAATGGAGTTAGATCATACGATCTTGGTGGCCAATTAACAGGACCATTACATAAAAATAGTCCTTCATCAAATGTTTCTTTGAGTAAATTAATTGTATACCAGGCTGTGTGACATGTGACGCCAATCTGTTGGAACCGCATATCAGCAATATTTATGTCAGCAAATTGGGGTACAAAAAAGTTAGAAATCACGTCTCTATATATATATAACGGTATACCGTTCACCGTTTACTGTAATATTTCGCCCATTATCGTTTTTGAGGACATATGGACCAATGATCCCGTTGGCTAATAAAGCGCACCAAACAGTGATTTTCTCTGTATGTAACGATGATTCGTCAATGACTTGTGAATTATCTTCACTCCAAATTCGACGATTCTGTTTATTAACATACCGAAAAGTATCGCTGAACAAAATTTTGTTTGGAAAATCAACATCAATATAAATTTGTGCTTAAGCTCTCGGGTCGAATTGGCGGCGTGTGCGATGATGGAATGGCTTTAATACCTGCTAAACCAAGACCCTTAGATAAAATCTTTCATAAAGTGGAGGGATATATCTCCAGTTGCTGAGAACGACGTCGAATTGATTGATTTAGCCCTTCCTCAAGTTTTACGTCTTACTGGATGCGTATTATCATTTAGAGTATACGTGATGCGAAAACGATAAATAGTTAACCGAATTACCCGCACTGATGGACGATTATGATGACCGTAAAATGGACGTAATGCACAATGAGTTTGACGAAGCGATCCATTATTTTGATAAAAAAAATCAATAATTTGCAAGCATTGCTTTGGTATGAGTTTATTGATTATGAAATGGCAAATCAAACTAATGACAAAGTAAATGTCAGCTGTCAAATCGGTTTTCAAACAAAACAGTTTTGCCAACAAATTTTCAACCAACAACAAACATTTTCATCGTATTCCAATAAATAAATAAATAAAACAATAAATTAATCAATGAGAAGAAAATAAATACAAAACGGAGAATAACACGTAATTAAGAGTACAGAGCGTAGCATTTTGACTCTCCTTTGTGGTACGATAATGAATAATTTATTTTTTTTTAGTTTCTGGTAATGGTGTTTTGCAATCTATAAGTAATTTTTCATAATAACTATTGTGATGCTTAAATTATTTTTATTTTTTGTATTATACAGGGTAGCGGGAAAAGATCGTTCTTGTGTAAATGTTTAATAATCTTTTTATGTTATTTTATGTCCATTTCAGAATTTTGTAAAGAAGACTTGGGAAATTTATAATAGAACAAGACACAATAGAACAACGGTAACAATTAAAATAATTAAATTTTATTATGAAAACCAAAGGTCACTTAATTTTACGCAGCGTGCTTAACGACGATATTTTTGCGTTCTGTACCAGAAAATGAAATCGGCGCAACAGTTACCCTCAATGGCACTTAATATCGGACGATGCTGTAAAATTTGTTAAGGCCAGCTGTGCAAAATCGCCCAGAGCTAAGAGTCTACAAGATACACAATGGCACTGTTGCAAGACATCTGTGGCAAGCAAATAATTTCGAAAAGAAGCAATTTCAATTGGTCGCCACATTCACCAGATTTAACTGCTCCCGACTGTTTCCTTTGGGCTTATTTGAAAGAAAGTACGTCAATAAACCAGCGATTACCAAAACTAAATCACCACGATTTCACTTGCATGATCTAGTTTTTCACGATTAAGCAAAAAAAATAAAAAATAAAATATACTGTATTCAAGAAAAAATAAATCTAATAATAAATAAAAATGTTGTTAAACATTCACATTAGAACGGTATTTTTGCGTCACTCTGTACGAATAGACGCGATTCGTATGCGCCCACCCCAGACTTAATATAAATCTCCAGGGTAATAGCTAACTAAGGTTATTCCTTAAATATAAAACAATGCGCCTACTTGTGACTTTTCGAACTATTTGCAAAAACAAAGCCTCCCTATGGAAGTTGCCACTTCCGATGGACCGATTACGGCTATGAATCCCTAAGATCTCCCAATTTGTGGAAAAATCTTAAATATGGAGTTTCATCTCGATCAATCAGTTTATGTCAAAAACCGTCATTTTCGTTTAAGTTTTGGAAAACTGAGCTGGACCGGTATTGTTACAAATGTAATTAAGAATATTTTAGTTCTTAGTAGTTTTTTTCGTAAATGACAAAGTTTTGTGTGGTTAACTACAGCAAAGTATCAAATATCGATTAAGCTCAATTTATGTTAATTAGTTCTGACGGGAAAAAATTAGTGCTAGTTTAGGAGCCGAAAACACGGGAAAAGAAAATTTCAAATTTCGCCTAAAATATGAAACAAATAAAATCCGACTTCTAGAAAAAACCAGGAATAATTTTAAAATTTGTCAGAGGCGGCTAAACTGACGAAATTTGTGCTTATCGTAGAAATACGATTTACATAAATTTTCATTTATAAAGTGAGGAAAAACAAACTAGCCCCTAAAAGATACAATATTAAACAAACATCATACACAGATTCAATAATATTCCGTTCAATAATATTTTTGTTGAACAACACATTAAACAATAGAAATAAAATTATCCACGAATAAGCAATTCAGATGGCATGTTCCTATCAGGCATGTTCATTGCCATCCGAAAAATATAGTGACTAAATTTATGCTAATCCAGAATTTAACCAATTCTATTGAACAACAAAGACCGTTGAATGAACGATTTTCTGACAAAAAGTGTTCTAGAAACCATTGAAGTTGGCACTTCTAATTGAGTATTCCTATCAGGTGTGTTCATTGTCATCCGAAAAACATAAAAGCTGAATTTGTGTTAACCAGAATTGGCCCAATTCCATTGAACAACAAAGACCATTGAATGAATGATTTTCTAACAAAAAGTGTTCTAGAAATCAAAGAAGTTGGCACTTTTGATTGCATATTCCTATCAGGTATGTTCATTGCCATCCAAAAATCACCGTGGCTGAATTTGTGCTAATCCAGAATTCCATTAAAGACCGTTGAATGAACTTATTTGCGAAAAACAGAAAAGCTCTTATGGACGTTGACTTCCGGTGCGCTGATTTCGGCCAAACACTAAGACCTCCCAATTTATAGTAGCAGCTTAAGTATGAAGTGTGACTCTGATCAGTCAATCCGTCTGCCCAAAATATTCAAAATGCCCAATTTCATAATTAACAAAATACTGGAAATCTGGTTCGACAAGCACACGGCATCCAAAGGCTTGATATATTTGACTTACAACATTATTCATCTACAAAACGAATAAGAAATTTTCAAATGATCAAGGCTAAGGTTTGAGCTGTTTTTCAAATAACGATGGAATGAGTTACATTAAAGCCATTCCACTAAGATAGAGTGATATCGGATTTCCCAATAATATTGTAAAAGTGGGTGCATCAGATGAAACCAAGCAACCGAATAGCAAGTAATCTCTCAAAACTTTACATTTGTATACAAAATTATTTTTTTTATAGCGAAAAGGGTTAACCAAAAATAATCCGATTGAAATTAATTTACTAAAAAGACATTTACAACCTGTAATTCGTATTTAGGGACCAAAATGATTCCATTATTAAATCATAATCAATTTTCAATTATTTATTAGTCAATGCCTTATGAAACAAATTATACTAAAATTCAACTACTTTTGGTCGACAAAGGTATAATGTATAATCGTATAAGACGCACGCACTCTACTATAGGTATAGAGTTGGATTATATTGCGAGTATAATTCATTTTGCATGCCCCCAAAAAAAGGAAATACGAGTTTATCACGAACAGACCATAATCTACCAAAAGTCCTTAAAAATGTTTGGTATATGTATTGTATACATGTTTACAAATAGAGACAGCGCATATCGTATTCAAAATTATTTTTAAATCGTTGATTTATATTTACAATGGTTAATTATATAAATCACGCTTAACGGATATTTTATAAATTATTAGCTCTGTATTTTGTTTTATTTGACTTTGATGTATCGATTGGGGGCGACGCGATGTGGCGGTTTAAACTAATCGATATACTATATCGTCATCAATCATGTTTACAGATATAAATCATGTTTGGGGTAAATAACATAAATGGCGCCTAAATACAATTTTTATATGGATCATGATCCATGCAGATTTTATTAACTGATTCTGTATATCTACTGTATGTTATGTGAAACCACCAATTTAATACAAGTACATGGTATGTGACGTTTCTTATCTAGAAAATTATTTCTATGATTTTCATCGACGACTAAACGGGGCTATAAATATTTTACCAATTTTTCGTTTTATTTGAAAATACAGTTTGGCCCTAAGAACGATAAATATTTTTTCGGATAAATATTTTTTCAGCGTTGTGCACAAATTTTTGATTACATTTACAAACTTGAGTAAATGGTTCGATGGGTGCCTTTTCTTGAATAATGCTATTCTTATACACGAACATTAAAGCGAATTATTATTTTTTTTATGTATTTTACAAGCTGTTGTTCCTTTTTGCTAAAGTTGGTCTTATACGCGTGTATATGAATAGAAAACCGTTTTGCTCTACCGTGCGCGTTTAACAAACTAAATAAGAAACAATAAAGTAATATATTTCAAAATTTAAAGTTATTTTGTAAAGTTTAATATTATTCTGGTGCAAAAGTAATAAATTGTGTTAGTAAACTTTATGCGCCACTGTTGACCAATGAAAATAGAACATACAACAAAAACTGTTGAATAATTATTGCATGTATAACACAACGCTGGTTTTGTAGGTAAATTTTGTAGTTTAAACCTAATGTAGGTTCATGGTAGGGGGATCATTATATTCATATTTTATTATACTTTTCTGCATAAACATCACCACCATATTTTCTGCATGAACCAGCATCTTTGTAACAGAAAACTACCAATATTTTCTACTGAACATTAAACAGACCATATTATTCATGAATTTTTATTTTGACAGCAAATATTTTGCAGTTTGGTACAAATTTCAAACAGATTATGAAAAGAAAACTGTCATTTAGTTATTCAAAACAATTGAAAACTGTATATTGTACCTTATTTCACCACTCGGTTTTATAAACACGACAGAGAAAGAATTTAAATTATAAAGTGATAGTGAAACCTCGAAAAGAAAATTGATCAAAATGACTCAGGAAACATGCTCGAAACATTATCATCATTGATTTTGAAAATTAGACCAGTTTTAACAGTTTTCCCTGATACACAATGAATCGATAAAATAAAATAGTTCCGATTTGCTTAAAAATTTGGTAAGCAATATATGCAAAGGGTTATCCAATAAGAGTGTCCTAACTTTAAAATGAAGTAAAACAAAAAGTAAATATGATATCAATGAAAATTTCGTTGATACATTAATGATGGAATATAATCTCTTTTAAATATGCACCATGATTACGTCTAACATACTGCGTTCTTTCAACCCAATTTGTCCTAACTGGTTAATTAATGTCGGTTTATTAGCATAAACAAGTAACTTAAAATATGTCCATAAAAAAAAATCGAATGGAAGAATAATCCAATGCTTGCGATGTCGCAAGATCTAAAAGACCAATTCACCGACCCATTTCTGGAGATATTTTTTTCATTAAATTTTGTTTTTAACAAATCGATGGTAGATCGGGCTTGCTGAATGGCTTGTAGCATATGCTGCTGAAACCAAATTTCATTGATATTGATGTTTTCCATTTTATCGAACAAATAATCACTAATCATCGACCGCGAAGCGGCCAAAACGGTGGCCAAACCAGGATTGACGGCCAGGAAGGTTTTGCTGTGTGTTTTGTGAGATTGGGAAGGGAATCATGGCTCCATCCCAATGGACAAACGCTCAATTCGGACCTCTACTGCCATCAATTGGACCGACTGCATGCGGCAATCAACCAGAAGCGTTCAGAATTAGGAGGAGCGCCGTGTCACACCAAGATAATTCCAGAACTCACACGTCCATTATGACAAGCCAGAAGCTCCGGGAGCTTGGTTGGGACGTTATTATTCATGCACATTATAGTCCGGGCCTGACACTAAGCGATTATTATCTTTTTTGCCCATTACAAACGCTCTTGATGGTGTAAAAATGAGTTCAAGAGAGGCTTTTGAAAACTGGCTATCTCAGCCAAATTTTTTTAAAAATTAATAAATTTATATTCTGAGCACTAAGGGTTTTCTATAAATTGAGTTTTAAGGATATGGGTCGATCGAACTCATGGTTAGTAATCATGTAATAAAATTTAGCGTTAGTAATGCAGGGTTAAACTTCGTGAAAATTTTTACGATTTCGTAATATGTACGATAATATGCGAAGCATTGAAATATAAGTTAATTTATTGCTGTTTAATACGAAAATATAATATTAAAGTTGAACAAACTGTCCATGTAAATCATAACGAAAAGCATTAGAAATAAAATGCACGCAAATCTTGACAGTCAGAATCAAAAATATTCTTGGTTTTTTTTGTGATAAATGAGTGCGTTTTATGGCAAAAATTGATAAAAAATATCGTGATATGTTTAACCATTTTTGTCCGAGTGAACACTAGGTGTACCATCTTACAGGTTCCTGATTAGCTTAATAGTTTTATTTAATCCTGGTTGGGAATGAATTGTTATGTACTAGTACTAATTTGTATAGGTATTGGGGATTCTAAGCCTGTCACACATTCATTATTAATGTATGACCTTACAGATTAGCTGATTCTGAAACCAGATGTCGTTTGGCCTTTCTTTTTATAAACGAGCATATTTGTATTAGATTAGATAGGAATGGCTAAAAGACAAGTGACTCAAATTATCTAACTTTTTATTTAACAATTGTGTTTTTGTAAATAAATTCATTAAATCAACAATTCAAATAATACTATTTGGTGGTTTCTGGATTCGATTTATTGTATTTTGATTTAATTTGTTTTAGGAGAACCAGAGTAATTTAGTTAATACTAATCATTACATTACATTTATTTCATTTAATTATATTGTACATTGTTCTAAATGATGAAATTTTAACTCATAATAATGAAGTTTTGGTGAAAATGTATAGTATAAAAATAAAAATTAATTGTGCTGTCTTGTGCTAACCGCCTTATATTATATTTGTAACTAATAATTTACTAACTATTGACTACTTAGGTGTCTGTCTCCGGGTCAATTCGGTCATATTTAACATGCCTATCCTATCCTTTCATCGCCCGGCGTCAGCCGGTTGTCTCTCTAAATTACCTGGTCGTACATTTCAATCAATCAATAAGGTCAAAACTAGAATAATATCACTTTTTATTATTAAAATATTGTTAAAAAGTGAAATGAGATTTTTTAACTTTTACTTTTATCCGTATTAGTATTTTTCCACCCCGTTCAATATAGTATCAACTTTAGTATATAATCAACTACAGTATAGTTCTCAGATTATTCGAACCTCCCCAGTTACCCACCTATTATCAAAATAATCATAATAATTATTCAACATTTTCAACAAAATCAAATCAATCCAGATAAATTCTCAAACCTTACCCCGAGAAGAGGTTACTCCCAAAGCATATAAGTAATATTGTTATTGCATTAGAATAAGCTCTGTACCAAACTACAATTACCTCATTTATCAGAGAACACGTTTATTTCGAAAATAAATCTTTTTCTACACAAAAGAGAATACTTCTGCTTTTTATTTACCAATAAAAAATTCACAGACAAGCACGATTCGGAAAATCGGAACACAAAAACAGAAATTTAATATTTTATTTAATTTTAAACAAACAGAGAAATAATGCATACACATATAGTCGAAACCATTATTTGCAGGAGTAACCTACAAAACCAAAACGACGGTTTGAAATAAAATGGAATAGTCCAATAGTTATGATACCGCACGCCACTAAAGCAAACCGTGCTTCGGGTTTTTAACTTTGGTAATTATTCACTTTATTTCACACGAAATTGCGCTTGGCATAAAAACCAAACAGTTCGTATTCTTAATAATTTATCGCGATCAAAATTTAGTTATCTACATTTTAAATTAAATTTGCAAATGTTTTTATTGTTTTTTTGTAACGAGAGGTCAAACGATTCAAATTTTACTATAATTGTAAAATATAATGCTAATCAAATAAATTTTATTTTAATATGGTTTTGGAGCTCAATTAGGAGTAGCTTATAAATCACGCAAAGTAAATATCATAAATCGTGATTTAATTAAAAAAATATAAAATTATAAAACCGCAACCCACAACGAAAGGGATGAATGCTGAATCCACCAAAAACAATTTTTTTTATTTATTTATTTTCCCTTATTTATTAGAATTTTGCGGGCAAAAAAAATAAAATAAATTTTATGATATCCCTCTAAAAAATAAATACATATATCTTTATTTTTACTTATAATTAATTATATTTTTTAATGTAGCAATATATAATTATTTTTATGTATAAGTACCTCACATAAAAAACATAAATTTATTTTTATAACATAATAATTTATTTAGGCACCGCACCAAGTAATATTATTTATTGTATGGAGACATTTTTTTTATATTAGGTTTTCACCTTTAAAATAAATTACTACAGATAAATAACAATTGTTGAATTATTGTGTATTTTTAAAATATTACCGCGCAACATTGTTTTATTTTAGACCGACATTTTTTCTAAAACTAAATAAAATAAAGTTTTTTGATCCTAGACGATTGTATAAAAAATACAATAAATATATAAATTAAGCATTAAAGAAAATATTTTTGTTAAATCGATATTTTTTTTTTATTTTGTTTTTTGTTTTCTTTTTTATTATATATAGAGATAGCTATTTATCGGGAAATTTAATTATATTGAATACAATATATGTGTACTTACAACAAAAACAATTTAAATATAATTAAATTTGTATTTCACTGTTTATTGGTTTCGTTTTTATATTTTTATATTATTATAACATTTATAAATTAATTAATTTTAGTTTTAGTTTTTATCACACAAAATCCGTAATCCACACAATTTTTCTATATGACGTATCAGGAAATTTTATAGCACAGAACTGGGGTAAATTTAATATACTGATTTTTTTTATATTTAATAAACAAAAATAATATTGATATTTTGGATAATATAAAAACTAATATTTATTTTATAATCACTAATAAAATATATTTATTTACTATTTATTTTTATTTTTTGTGTTACACACCGACTTATGAAAAGAAACTAAAAGTTGGAGTATTTTTTGGTGTGTTGTTCGAGAAAAATTTAGCGAACGCGCGCACTGATACAATATGAAGTGAAAAACCAAATGGAAATGTTCGATGTATACGTAACGTCTATTAGTATTGGTTTGTGTAATATAGGGGTAATTTTTAGGACATTTCATCGTCTCAACTTTGATGGTAGATATGAACTGCTTGCATTTCAGTTTAAATAGCTATTGTGGTGTAATCCGAATTATGTTAATGACCGGGGTGGCGGTGCAATAAAAGGATATACCCCGAATATACGTTAAATCTTCGTGAGAATTTGGAGAGCATTTTTGTATCGGATTAGGTATATTCAGATTCCTTTAATATATTGGCATGGCTAATTGGTTGTGACAATTATGGTTATTATTTTATGATTAGGAAAAAATGAAACTACATTCTTGAGATTGAACATAAAAGTTTATTTTGCTCGTAACGGCCTTAAGTCTTTAGTGATCACTTTATGCGGTTTAAATGGACGTAATATACTAAATCAAAATGTCTCCTATTTATTTTGTGGAATAAATAAAACTTTTTTACTTTCTTTTACGTAGTAAAATAAAGTATAGTAATCATGAATAATTTTGTCCTCGAGATTTACCATTCGCTATATCGCAGAAGTCAAAAAAATAATTTTGCAAAAAGCAACTGCGGGCCGACAAATTGAGACATTTGGCCATGGAATCTTGTCAGTGTTGTGCCGTATTGTCTAGACTGCGTTGTTAATTAATATTCTACATGTGTAGACGGTCTACATACAACAAATAAAAAAATGTGATCGAAAATGTAGAGAATGTAGACAATATTTTACTTTATTTAGTTAATTAAAGAAATCGATTTAGTAAAATTACAGTTAAGATTTCAAAATTAAAAATATAAAAGCAAAATGTTTAAAAATAAATGTAAAATAAAATATAAAATGTTTTGTTATAATTAACAAATGAACGAAAATACACAAAAAAAGATACATTAAAATTATTAAATCAAAAAATTAAAATATAAATTTAAAAAGTAGGTTTTCAGTTTGTTTTTGTAACAATCCTTTGATAAGTTAAAATCAAATGTATGCTCCGCAATGTTAAAAGATTTAGCCAAACTAATCTTTGCTTTGTTATCTCCATAGGTAGTGGAATGGTGTTCAAGGTCCAATAGTCGGTGATTACATAGTCTCGTTCTCGGAACATGAAGTGAAAAATTTTCACTATTATTAGTGATGCATTTCCCATAAAAGCGGCATCCAACAGGATTCTTCTATTTTCAAGAGTGCAAAGGTTATTATTCAGGCTTCCGCATGGAAAGGCATATTATTGTCTTACTCCCATTCGGTTTTGTTTAAAAAACAAGAGAAAGCTTTTTTGCAAACTTTCGACTCTGTGAACATAATAGTGGGCTCCAGGCAGTTACTGCATATTCTCCTTGGAATCTAATATATGCAAGATATAGCGTAAGTAATGTAGATAAATCGTAGAAGTAACCAGTCCATCGTTTGATCAAGGCAAACAGTGAAATGGCTTGGTGCATTTCTCCGCTAAATTCATTGAAAGGTCTTTCAGTTTCCATAAAAAAAATATGGAGAAAATCACATTCCACCCCGAGAAAATAAAAAAAAATCACATACACAAAAAAATTGCGTTTAAAACCTATTACAACAAGAGATTTACTACACTTTAACAATTCCCTGAAATAAAGTTAGTTCCAAATTTCTGTGCGATCTTAATATTTCGTTCACACAGGGGTATGCAGATATAAAGATATATAGCATTTACATGTTTTGACCACCAGTATTAAGCACACGAATGCTCATTATCTTACGGTGGGGATAAGGGGCCTTCCCAGCTAATTTAATATTCGCTTCTGGTAAATTGGCTCGGAATTTAGCCCATTTTTTTTTTTTTTTGAAAATAACTTCTTTATTATTTCTTTTTTAATTACAATCTAGCCGAAGACTAATAAGCAATTTTAATCTAACTTAAATTACTACATTTTACTGAAATTTAAAGGTTCATCCATCGATGTACTCTTTAGCATTGAAATTTATAATTTGATCGTGCTTTTGTGGTGCGCTAGACGGAGATTTATTTTAGCTGATTTTACACGAACTCAAACGGCTTTACTCTTTTGAGCCTTCTAACTAAATCCATATTATCCAGTAGCTGGGCGGCCTCTATGCTGACATGGTGAAGTAGCCGTTGTTCGTGACTTCTAGCAAATTTCATAATTTCGGTTTTGATGGGTTCTATCCCCAGATTTTTGCGTGGATACCGCTATTTCTGACAAACGATGGTGGAATCGTTGGATAATATCCATGTTGCTCTGCTTGGTACATCCCCACAGCTGTATACCATAAGTCCAGACAGGCTTCAATACTTGCTTATAAAGCAGAAGCTTGTTAGGGATTGATAGATGAAAGTTGCTCCCCAGTAACCAATACATTTTAATCCCAACTCGTCTCTTTTCCTTTTTATATGAGCTTTCCGGCGAAGCTTAACGTATAATGTTATGTCAAGATATTTGGCAGTGTTTGCATGTGGTATTTCTTGATTATTTAAATATACTGGTTTGTGTACTAATCTCCTATTCGTAAAGTCGACATGTACAGATTTGATTTCATTTAATTTTATGCGCCATTTTTTGGTCCAGTTGTATACTTGCTCTATGGTGATTTGTAATTTCTCTGTTGTATCTGAGTTGTTATTACCTACTGACATCCATGATGGCTGTGTCATCGGCGAACGTGGCTTGGAACATCTCGGGTGTATAGTAAATACAGAAGTGGCCCAAGTAGGCTTCCTTGTGGAACTCCTGCTCTTATTTCCTTAAGCAATATTCATCTTCTTGTTTAAGCCTGAAAAATCTTTTCGTTATATACGATTCCAGTATTATGCTGTGCTGTTTAGGTAGGATTAATTTAAGTTTGTCGAATAAACCTTCGAATACTGCGGAACAAACTTTTTGCTCTTCTAAAGCCTTCTCAATGTTATTGGTTATTCTATGCACTTGATCAATAGTTGAGTGCTCACTGCGAAAACCAAATTGGTGATTCGGTATTAGGTTATTTTTTTCAATTATTAGTTTGATAACCTCAGCCACTTTCCAAAGTTTTGGCACATATTTTAAACTGAATGCAGCGTTTATGATATTAGTTAACTTTACCGTAACTTTTCTCTCTAGCTGCTTTATGATTTCTCCGGTATAATCAGATCAAACCCTGGTGCTTTCTTTAAGTTTAAATTGTTTTTAATTTCGTTTGTTACTTCAGTAGGCGATGTAGGTGTGACATCTTCGAGAATTTGTATTATGTTTTCATATGCTCATATGGTATAAATGTATCGGTTCACAGAGGATGGCAGAGATAACGGTATATGGCATTTACATGTACTAGTATTATTCACATGAATGGTCATTACATTACGGTGACGATAATGGGTCTTCCCAGATGATTTAATATTCGCTTATTGTAGATTAGCTGTCGGAATTATGAGAAAACCCCTTATTTCCCATTGTATAAGAATTAGCATTGGTGTAATTTATACTGATGTTCATTCAACCTCTGTGAACAGAGGAATTTATAATTTTAAGATTTTTTCGGCTTTTAGGACAAAATATTATTTCTAATGACATTTCACAATGTTTACAACTTTTTCTAATTCAGTGAAAATAAAGAGGCCATTTCCTCACAATATATCTACCACAAAAAATAGAAAAATTCACTCCCCTCCCTCCATTTTTAACCCCAGAGTACTTGTGTAAAGATACACAAACCAAAAGAAGAAACTTAAGGAAGTTTTCATTTTTGTAGGGTTGTGTATCTTTACTCAAGTACCCTAGGGTTAAAAATGGGGGGAGTGAATTTTTCTACGTTTTGTGGTACGTAATACTGAGGGCAAAAAACAGTAAGACTTTGTTCATAATTTTAAAATTCTTTGTTTATTTCTCCAAATCTATTTCGTCCTCTTCAACGTAACCCCCCGGCCTCAACAAACTTGTGCCAACATTTTTTCCAATCCTCGAAACAGTTGTTAAAATCAATTTCCGGAATAGCCTCCAATGCGCGAAGCGATTCACGTTTAATGTCTTCAATTGACTCAAAACGGTTTCCCCGGAGCTGTCGTTTGAGTTTGCTGAACAGCCAGAAGTCCCACGGAGCTAAATCAGGCGAATACGGTGGTTGCGGAACGATACGGGTGGACTTTTTGGCGAAAAAATCACGTAAAACCAATACAGTATGAGAAGGTGCATTATCGTGGTGCAAAAACCAAGAGTTGTCAACCCATAATTCCGGCCTCTTTTTACGAATAGCTTCGCGCAAACGATGCATTACACTCAATTAGTATTCCTTGTTGACAGTTTGGCCGGTCGGAAGGAATTCGGAGTGCACCACACCTCGATAATCGAAGAAAACTGTCAATATCACCTTGATTTCTAACTTGCTTTGAAGTGGTTTTTTCGGCTTCGGCTCACCTTTGGCGCGACATTCGGCCGATTGATCGTCTGTTTCCAAGTTGTAAGCATAGATGCAAGACTCATGGAAAGTTATAATACGTTTCATGACATCCTGGTAGTCGGAAAGCATTGTTTCACAGACGTCAACGCGACGCTGTTTTTCCAAAAAATTGAGTGATTTTGGAACCAATCGTGCTTTCACTTTTCCTTCCGATATTTCAACGCCTGTAAGGTCTCTGACTGTTAATCGTCGATTCTCGAGCACCAATTCCTTGATTTTATTAACGTGTTGATCATCGGTTGATGTTGATGGCCGTCCTAGACGTGGTTCGTCGTCAACACGTTCTCAACCCTCTTTGAACAATTTGTACCAATCAAAATTACTTGCTCGCGACATAAAATTATCACCTTTTGTAACATTCAGAACGTTTCGGCACAAGAAAATTGATTTCGCACACAAAATTTAATGGAACTTCTTTGTTGAATAATTTCACTCATTGTAAAAATCGCCGAATGAACTTTTTGTACTTCAGAAAGACAAGCGTATACTAAACATTAATGATTATTTTGATGTGACATTTGGCACAGATGTCACTGACAGTCATACCAACATAGAAAGAAAAAAAAATATTTCGACGAATGGTTTTCCGCGCGAAATTTAAATTAAAAAGTCTTACTATTTTTTGCCCACAGTAGTATATTGTCAGTAAATGGTCTCCTTGTTTTCACTGGCTTAAAAATGCCGTAAACAGTGTGAAATGTTATTAGAAGACATATTTTGTCTGAGGAGCCGAAAAAATCTTAAAAAAAATTAATTAATGCAGCCGAATTTAAAAACTTCTTAGAGAAATTGATGTTGCTGTATGAGATTAATTCCGACAGCCAATCTACCAGAATTCGTGTTCTTCATGTGCAGTATATAAAATCAGCTAGGAAGACTCCTTACCTACATCATGTGGAAATGAGCATTTGTGTGCTTTATATTGATGGTCAATGCCATATACCATTATATTTGCCAACAAGCTTTATTTCTGGGAATTGTTTTTAAATCGCTTGATTTAAAGTGTAGTAAATTTCATATTGGAACGATTTTTAAAGCCAAATTTATTTGTACATATGTGAGATTGTTTTCATTTCTCAGGATAGAATGTGATTTTCTCCATAGTTTTTTATTATTCGGACTAAAAGGCCTTTTAATGGATTTAGCGGAGAAATGCACCACTATTTTAACGGCGTTTTCGGGATGGTTTTCGGGTCCGCTTCATATACTTTTGTCAATGTGTTCATCCGATAGCAAATTCATGCCACCTCAGATAATAAAAGTACGTATGGGTGTCAATATCTAACTAACTATCTATACACTCGTATACTCAAGCAAGGTCACTCAAATTGTTAAGAGTACGTGTGTGTACACGCTATATCTAATTGAATATCAAAAAAAAAAAAGATTTCTTAATTCTTTATCCCGACGAATACTGCCTTGTGGTTCGGCCGACTTCATACGACACCACCAAATTGAATTGTTCGCACGATCGAAATAGGCAACCTAATGATTATTATTATATACTCACACAAACTTAAACTTTTCAACGTATCGGCGCTATGTTTTTACCGCGTCCGTACTCGCGGGGTTATAGTTCTAGCGTTACCCACGGTGCAGCGCGAGGAGCTTGTATAACCAGCGCACCTCTATTAATTTTAGCCCAGTAACTTAATTTTTTTTATCAAAAAGTGCACGCTGAACACTCGCATTAATTTCTGTATACGCACCAATGATGGGATGTTTCTCCATCTACCAAACAGGGAAGCGGTGATGGATCTGCTGGATCGCTCTCACCCTTGTGCACACAGAGGATTTCTAATGGGTGTGGTTGCGGACTTCTATGGCTTTCCGCCATATACCACGGTATGTTAAATACCCCGTTGACTTTTATTCAATGCTCTGTTACGACGCGATTGAGGTGGCGGATAATGCCAAACAAAAAACCTTAATTTGGTGGATTTGTCAGATTATAAATAAAGATGAGTTATAAGATGCGCTAGCTTGCGGTAGTGATTAAATTTTTTTTTTAGTTTTCATTATCCAATTCTATTTAGGTTGGTGCTTGGTGTACTTAATTTATACCAAGTAAATAATAGAATGCGAATGGCAAACGAAATTATCTTTTTTGGACACAAACAAGAAAAACCCGTAAATTTGATTGTAGACTATAGCCACCCATTCACAATATAAACATACTTGTGCTAATTCAGGACTCAAACCACTGTGATACAGTAGATTCGTCAGTATGGGCATATCTTTATGATCACCCATAACTCAAACCAACTTCGATACGGTAATGGATAGTATCATGGTTTGGGGCTAGAACATTATGGCACACCATAAGCAACTTTTGGAAACTAAAATTTAAATAATTGTAAAAAAAATCAACTCGTTACAATTTGTAATTTGGCCAAAGAAAACAAGAAATATCCTGGGTCCAATGTGGGATCCTTGAAGAACTCCCGAATTAACTTTGATTACTTTAGATTCCATACCTTCAATTATCACATATTGTACGCAGTCTGTTAAATATGAGGTGAACACTCAACGAATTTAACTGTGAACCGAATATATAAAGACTTTCAAACGCCTTTTGATGACAAACTGAAGTAAACGCGTCGCTGAAGTTTGTATAGACTACGTCTATTTGATGGCGCTTTTCAATTTCATTGAGCATTTTACTAGAAAATTCATCTAAATTGGTACTAGTAGATCTTTCTGGTATTACCAGTTTAGGTATAAATGAAATAGTTGAGATCTGATTTAAAAATAGATGTAATTTTCGATATTTTCCATTGATCGGGAAACACCGACATTGACCGGTGTTTAGTGAATGATAGTACGGAGGAATAATTGATAACTTGTTAATATCAAGTTTGCTTTAGATTTACACTTTTAGATATATAAACTGAATTAAAAAAAATAACAAACATGTCAGCCATTTCCTTGGCATTATCACTACTGATGTTATTATAGTTCATATTGGCGGGATACCCTTCAATTTCGCGCTTAGATCTAAAGTACTTGCAATCCCGTTTTAGGTTTGTTTTGATTTTTTTTCTAGATACCAGTTAGATAGAACCCGTATTCTGTTTGGAAGTACAGAGTGTCCGCCGGGAAGGTATACTACTTTGTTTTGCCGCCATTTAGGCGAATATTACTATTGACAGTTCATACTTGACAGTCGTGAAGTAGACACGTGGCAAATTTATTATGGAAAAATATTCGATAAATCATCGTGTCAATAGGATGTTACAGCTCGCCCATGACAACCCCGATTTTCATGAAAAAATCATAATGAGTGACGAGGCACATTTTCATTTAAATGGATATTTGAATAAACAGAATAGTCGGTTCTGGGCAATGGAAAACCCTCACATTATTCATCAGTCACCTTTACATCCATTAAAAGTGATAGTCTGGTGTGCAATTTGGTCAGGAGGAATCATTGGACCTTACTTCTTTGAAAATGAAAACGGCGTAACGGTAACTGTGAATGGGGAGCGATATCGTGATATGATTGAAAACTTTTTAACGCCACAACTGCATACTTTGGCATACGTTGGTACTTGGCGAAACACATTAACACTTAATAAACACATTAAAACACTTGTTTATTATTTCGCACCTTTTTTTTTTTGTTTTTTTTTTTTTTTTGAAAAAAAGGTGCGAAATAATAAACAAGTGTTTTAATGTGTTTATTAAGTGTCATTACTGAAATGCAGAATATTTGTTTATCCGAATCGTAACCAATTTTAATAATTTTAGCATACGGGTTTGTTTTCTGCTTAGTGGGATATGAAACTCAAACCCTGCGTGGATTATCTCTTATAATATATCATAAAACATTAACAGTTACATCGTTTAAATTTAAAATGTCATTCCATATAATTACTTCGAAGTATAATTGCTGGTCCGAATGGTCGGCTTTATTGTAGTTGTATGTTGTTGTTAGTAGCTGGGGAGCGATCACAGCTAGACACGACATAGGATTGCCCAAAAATTGAACAAAGTTGGTTTCGCCAATGGCATAGATCAAATAATTGATTTTATTACAAAGTTGAAAACATTTAATGCTTTTGAAGCCATTCTATTTACGTTTGTGTTAATGTCTAACATTTTACACAGTTTATCTCTTAGTTTAGATGTTGGTGGTGAACTAAGTGATAGTGTAGCTTGTGTACGATCGGGCCTTCATTGCAAGTGAATGCAGTTTATTATTCTCAACTGGTGAATAATATCTGAAAGAATGAGTATGCCTTGATACTGCAACGATAGCTTATGATATGTTATCAAATAACTCCAACGCATGCCGATTAGTTCAGTCTTCGTGGATTGTTAGAACTTTACTACTTGTAGGAATGATGAGCTGTGATAATAATAATTTGTTTATCCGCCTTTACGAACAGGCAACATTGAAAAATCTGGTGGTAGCGTAAAAAATTCGACACATTTACCAATTCGGCTCTTTGTTCGTCGTTCAGCACCCGGGGGGATCTATATGTTACGTTCAGATGTCCCAAGGTAGTTATAAATTGGTTAGCATCACAGAACAGTATATTAACATGATATGCAGTCTGTCAATGTATGGTATTTTATCACCAAGAAGATATATATTTTTACATTTACTTAAGATTCAATATAGCTAGCAGGAAAGCGGCAATCGTCTTATAATTTGATATGATGATAGCCAGTCCTTCTTTAGTAGTGCAAAGTACCAGGTCACTTCCAGGAACCCATCGAACTACTATGAGATTTGGTTTACTAATTTGTTCCATGTTGAGCAGATTTTTTTAATTGTTGAAGAATAACTGATCAAGCATGATTTCAGTACCAGGCGAACAAAAAATATATCTTTGTGGCGTTAAAAATTTGTTGCTGTCACTGCAGAATTCAATCAAGTTCACGCCATCAAAACCCCAGTGGTGTTTGCTAGTTGGATCTTCGAAATACTGCTTGTTAGCATTGTCATATACAAAAGTATTCAATGACTGCAAAAATGAAGCAGCAAACGGTAACATATGTTTTTTGTGTAAAACTCCTGAATATCTTCAGTTAGTGTACAGTCGAAACTCGGTTATCCGGGACGCACGTGACCGCCCCACGGATAATAAAAAAATCCAAGTTGATCGAATTTTCAGTTTTATAAACAAAAACACAACAATATACATAAAAGATTTGAATTTATTTTTAATAATCCATCTATAAATAATAACAATCAACAAGTATGCACATGAAAATAAAATAAAAATTAGCGGCTTCTTTTGGCATTTGTTCAATGTAGTGGTTATCTAATTAATTAATAAGCATTTCACAAGCAGTTATAGCTTCGCAGCTTATATTATTAGGATGTATCACCATTTCCACAATTTCATTATCCGTTAATGTGACAAATGGTGCTACCCCAATATCCGAATCCGCAACCACCTTAAAAAGTTTTCTCTATTTATTCTATGTGTTGTCATTTAATTCATCCATTATAATGGGAGCAATATTGTTCATTTCACAATTAGAATTGTTTGATAATCGTCGATTCGTCATCAACGCACAAAATGTTATGCCACATGTTCTTCAAATCATCCTTAGTTACGCCACTCCAGACACGATAAAGGCACCATATTGTGTTTTTTATGTTTAATGATTTTATAAAATTTGTCAACTTCCGCGAAGTTTATTATTTTTCTTGTAATTTTTTTCCGGTAACGACACTTTAAACTTCTAATGTTTCCTTGATCCATTGGTTATATCAAAGAGGTGCAATTTGCAGGCAAGTATTTTGCAATGACATTTTTTTGTCCGAATTTAGGGATACTGGAAGTGCCGGACAATTATCTAGTAACAATAAAATTGTGCAGTTGGCTTCTAGACTTAAATCTGTACACCTTTTTATTTCTTTAGGAACAAAATTGTTATCAAACTACATAATTAAAAAAAATATAGCTTTTTACAGAACTGGTAATTCTTTTACATTTCTGAAAGACTGAGAGTGCGCATTTTCCAATAATTAGTAGTTTATACTTGTGTGTTCCTGAAGCATTCGATCGAACAAGACCAGTTACGCGTTCTCTAGCCTCCATAACACCTGCTACGGGGAATTCATTTCTGGAGAATAAGGTATTTAGAGGCATAGCTCGTTTTGCTGAATAGAGCTATTTCGCCACCTACATTCTCGAATCTCGATATTTATCGATAATCGATAAATATCGAGAATTAAAATATTCACACGGGAAAAGAAATAAGAAACGAAAAAGGACAGTTGGGTTTTGAAGTTGAAGAGACACAGTCTCACATCCATACACGCGCGAGTGAATTTAAAAGTGAAAACCAAAGTGCCGAACAATTGTCCACCATTTTAAATTGTGGACTTATATGGAAATTAATAATTTAAATAAAAATGAAATTTGTACAAAATAATAAAATATAGTGAGTGTTTTAATCATTTATATAATAAACACGGTAACACCGTTACCAAAAATTCCGCGCAAAGGCACGTTTTTCTTGCAAAAGTGCAATTAATTAAAAATAACTATAAATAGTGCATATAAAACGTTTAAAAACGTTCAATATCCCGCGCCATTGTCGCTCGTAAGTCGTCTGGCAAGCGTTTTAGCCAGAGATTTTAGAGTAAATCGTTGTTTACTAATTTAGAATCACCTGCTTTTTGTTCAAGCAGGCGATAAAAGTGGGACGGTCTAAGGTCTCCCATTTGTTGGAAACCGGAGAGCAACTCGTCAAGTCGTTGCTCCTCGCTAATAGTGTAGCGCTTGGTCAACGCAGATTTCAGTCTTTTGTATTTCGTGCCTGGCTGCGGGTTTCTAAAAATGTCAGTTATGAATTGTACCGTCTCTTGTGGTATCGCGCCGAAAGTGTATGCAAATCGTTCATCGTCGTCAATAATTCGGTGGATTCCGAATTGATGTTCGACAAGGATGAACCATGCCGCCGGTTGTTCATTCCAGAAGGGAGGTATTTTTGGTGGCATCTTGTATATCTTCGTGGTTGCCTTTGATGCTGGTGTGCCAGCATGGCTGTCGTTCTCATCTTCTGATGATGAAACGGCTTTTTGTTGTTTAGGTGGCATATTTATTTGTTTTCATTTTCACTTCACTAAAATCCGGCGTAGCAGAAATATTTATTTTATAATTTGTCTATTTATTTATAGACTAAAACAAATTATTCGTTCGCGAACAAGCTGAATAGAATTATTTTTCCAACCAAGGAGTATTGTGAATTGGCAGATCGAATGGGAAAATCAACAAAAAACTTAATTACGTGAAAAGAAATTGTAGACACGAAAAAGAAATTGTTTTACTGATCGACGAAATTATACTATTAACTGTGAAAAGAAAATGTCGAATCGAACAATCGTACACTTACAATAAGTTTTATAAATTAAAGTAATGTTTGCAAAAAAAAACTATGTAAATTCACATTGTTTAAAGAAAAGAAATTAAATTTATATTCATAACATATGAAGAAAAAGAAAACAATTAATTGAATTGATCGAGGTTCGAACCACCGATTTTAATATCTGTAGCCAACAACGCTAACCGTTGGGCTATAATGCTTATAACTTATGCTTATGTCTTGTTGATACCACATGTTAATCAAGCCCAAAGTTGTGGCGTTAAAAAGTTTTCAATCATATCACGATATCGCTCCCCATTCACAGTTACCGTTACGCCGTTTTCATTTTCAAAGAAGTAAGGTCCAATGATTCCTCCTGACCAAATTGCACACCAGACTATCACTTTTAATGGATGTAAAGGTGAACTGATGAATAATGTGAGGGTTTTCCATTGCCCAGAACCGACTATTCTGTTTATTCACATATCCATTTAAATGAAAATGTGCCTCGTCACTCATTATGATTTTTTCATGAAAATCGGGGTTGTCATGGGCGAGCTGTAACATCCTATTGACACAATGATTTATCGAATATTTTTCCATAATAAATTTACCACGTGTCTACTTCACGACTGTCAAGTATGAACTGTCAATACTAATATTCGCCTAAATGGCGGCAATACAAAGTAGTATACCTTCCCAGCGGACACCCTGTATAATAGGTTGTATATAGTGGTAATATATGTATATAATATTTAATTGATTTGTTTATAAAATTTTAGAAAATTCTTTTTTTATTTTTATATGTTTAAATGTAAATATATATATAATTATTTAAAAAGGATTTTTTTTTTTTTGTAAAAAGAATTTTTAATAAAAAAATTATAGAATTTTACGAATAAATGTTTAGCAATTAAGTAAAAAATGTTTGTTTAATAATTACTTGATTAAATGTATATATCCGTTAGGGTTGATCTGCGTGATGTATGATGATGCATCCGTTGTTTTTGTGACGTACTTGTGGCTATTTAGTCGTGATGTGTTGTTTGAAAAACCGTTTTTTTTTTGTAATTTCTCCTTACGCTGAACGTTGTTGCAAGCTTCTTGGCTCCCTCGATGGGCGCGATCGCCTTTGCGGGGGCTATTGGCCCAAAATTTTATATTTCTGTAGATGTTTCCACTTACAAAATTTTTTTTTTTAATTGTATTATTGACCGGGTATCGAACTCACACAAGATTTAATAATAGTCAATTAATTATAACTTTTTTTTAATTTTGTTTATATTTTTTTTATAATTTTTCTCATACACTAGGCGTTTATGTGCGCCTGTTATTTTATTTGTTAGGATTTTTGTTGTACGCGTTTTTTTTTAATGTTGCACTATTTAACAATATTTATAGTTTTATTATAGTGATATAATAGTGGTAATTAATTGATTAATTGCACTTTTATTAGGTATATCGTAAAAAAAAACATGTGTTCATGCGCGAAATTAAATAACGGTCGAACCGTTTTTTTTATTAAACCGTTATCCGCGCATCGGGGTCACCAGTTATAGCGGTGTTACAGTGTTTTATTATTAATAAGGATTACACTCACTATATTATTATTAATAATTATTTATTTATTATTATTTTATTCTATAATATTTATATTATTAATTAAAGCAAAACGAGCTATGTCTCGTAATTAAGCGGCGCGGTGTATAAATAGTTTTGCTACGAGGAGTGCCACGACGTGAAAAGGATTTTTGAGCCGCTACAGAGGCTTTCCAGAAAATTCCCATCTCTTCGGCATGGAAGATGGAAGACACAGCCTCAAAGCAAAAGAGTCGTTTATCGCTCGATCAAATTTATAACGCTAAATTTAAATATAAAAGTCTCGTTTGTTTTGAGGCTTTGTCTTCCAGGCGGACATGGAATACTGTTGTCAAAATTTAGCGGACAAAAAATCCCGGTAATCAATTGAAATTCCGGTTAAACAAGTGATTCAAAAAAATCGACCGGAAAATATTTACGGATAATAGAAGTTTTCGGATAATAGGAGGACCCCGGATAATCGGGTTTCAATATTAAAGTATTTAATATTTCGGGCGTTCGATATGGAATCAAACTGAATTAATTAGAAGCTACAAACTTTATTTCCCAACACCATTAATTTCTGCATCAATTCACTTAATTAAATTCCACTCGTTCACTGCTCATTAACTAACTTTTACTTTTCACTTGCGTCCCAAACTGTTCGCGGTTATATACGTGTATATTATTCCTTTTTATTGCATCTGGCGATCTATGCGTTTTGCAAATTGTAAATCACTTTCATCTAGTTATATTCGCGAACATTACACGTCATCAATTCCCCTGTCTTGATGATTAACGCCGTTCTTAATTCCGATACTTTCCATGATGATTATCTCCGCCATTTACAATTGCTTTCATTATCTCCATATTCCCCTGAACTTGGGATGCCATTCTAAAATCCATTCCTAATCAGTATTGGAGGTATACTTGATAACATCGATGATGTTAAGAATAATAATCGCTTTAAAATTATAACCTGCAACTGAGTTCGAACTCGCAACCTGTGGGTTGATAATAGTTGGTGGTGTATAACTTTACCACTCGACCAAGTCGATATGCTTGTGTAGAGTAGAATTCGTAGTAATATGAAACATTATCTAGATGCTTATATTTTTATAATAAAAATCGGAGGTGTCTTCTTTGTAAAATTTAGGAAAGATGTCTGATAATATTTCGGATACACCGTAATTATACTTTAAAAATCCAGAAGGTTCTCCACTGATCCATCGTCAAGATAGAGTTCTCTAGTACTGGCCTGATAGATTAAACGTGATATTCAGTAGCAATTGGAGATTTTTGGAGGAGTAGTTTGTAGTGGAATTTAACACGTTTTCAAGTTTACTTATATTTATGATAGTTACAGTCTAGAGTAATTGTGAGATATTCCCCCTATGCGTTGCTGCAAGCTGCTGGATATCGATTCTAATGTGTAGACTAAGTATTTGCTTGTTCTCGATCCTGTAAGCTTTCGTTACTCCGTTTATGGATTTAAGATAGACCTCTTTTAACTTAAGTTCCTTATAGATAATATTATATAGATAGTATTGTAGTTGTATTGATAATTTTAAGTCGATTTGCGGTACCAGATGGAATTTGATGGTTTTTAATATAGAAACAATTTTTGGTTATGGCACAATATAACAAAACGCCATTATAGAGAATATTCTGGGTACTCCGAAAAATGAGTTCCATTTTGTAAACTCTATTTATAAATAAACCGGGAAGCCAGTTCACTGGTTTTATCTTAATGTCAAATACTGCAGCGTCAACACTAATACGGCGCAAAACGTAATTGCATTCACCTCCATTTTTCACAGTAGGTAAGATCCTGGTGATATTGAAATTATTTAGCAGGATTTTTTTGTCACCAAAGATTTTAAATTGTTCATCAGTAACTGATTTGTGAATCCTACTTACAAATATCCATCGTCAAGGTTTTACAACTGTAAGTGTTTTAAGATCAGCATAACATGTTGTCGGATTCGGTGGTACAATAGCAATCGGGCTCAGTGTCTAATCGATTTACATTTGGATGAGGCAATGCAGTTTCAGTTGTTGAACTGTTTTCACCAAGCGGTTAGATTTTTTGCTTGTAGTTGCTGTTTGAATTTCTCTTCTAGCTGATATAGTTATAAGTCGGGCTGATTGAGTGCGGATGGTGGTTTTTTTTTGTGAACGTGTGAAACGTCCTTCATTATTGGACAGTTTCGATCCGTTGTGGATTAATACATCAGAAGCAGGTCCAGTATAATGGTTTTATTTATAAAAGGTGCTATGTTAGAAAATGAAGCCTTTAAATTAGATTCGCAGTCAGGTCAGAGCCGAGACAGGCCTTTAACATTCACAATAATAGTTTAAGGGATGCTACTGATTTGGATGATAACCCGGACATGTGGTGTAGTGGACAAGTGGTTAAAGCTTCGGCACTTGGACCGGGAGGTACTAGGTTCGAATCCCACTAGAGGCTGGATGAAAAGCGGCTTTTCCTCATCGATTGCCGACCAGAGCTGTGCCGACCCACCGTCCATGTCAGTGTATAGCTTGATATACAGACTTTGCAAAATGCAGGAGGTATACTGTAATTGTGCGAATGCACGAGATGCACTACATGGTGACATAAAAACCCTTTCTTTGTATATGAAAAATTGTGTATTATCGCTTTTGCAGACGCAACACCACTTTTCGTCGATATTATTTGAACTCATCTCCCACAGGAAATTAGCACAAAAAGAAGAATAAACACTAGCACACTACTTTAAACTTAAACGGAAATTTTATGAGGTCACATAAAACACAAAAAAATTATATTTTATTAATAAATTTGAAAAAAAAAATATTTACATAATTGAAAAACAACATTTGATTTGAACGACTGTTAAACTTATTGTGTTGACAATGTCGAAAATTACTTCCTCTGCTAGCAGTCAGCAAAATTCCAAGTTTTCCTTGTGAATGGAACCATTTCAAGATTGCTTTTGCTTTCGCAGCAATTAACTAATACTACTAAAGAAACTCCACTGGAAAGGATATTCCGAAGTATAGAAACGATAAATGCACGCCTAGCAAAACAAGAACGTGCTCTAGAAGCTATATACAAGCGACTGGATAGACAAAAGTCAAGAGCACTTAGATTTATTTTGGAACGCGAAAGGATTACCATATCATGTTCCAGAGCTAAAAATTTTTCTAAACTTAGAATAAATAGCGATATGTCTTGTATCGGAAACTCATTTAACAGAAACTTCGTTTATTAAAATATGTACGTGAATATGAATGCTACCATGCTATTTATCTAGGAGAAAACGCTAGAGGTAGATCTACCGCAATTGTTATAAATAATATTAAACATTATGAAGTGCCCGGTGTTGAAAAAGAAATTATGCAAGTTAACCATATAAAGTCCAGTGTCTCCTCTATTTACTGTCTCCCATGCCATTAGTTAAAAAAAAGACTACAGTCGACGTTTTAAATCAGTAGGACCAATTTTAGCATAGGTGGTGATTTTAATTCAAATAATACCTATTGGGGAACTAGACTTACAACCTCTAAAGAAAAAGAGTTATTTAATGTACGAGTATAGCTCGCGAAAACAACTGTGAATTTCTCTCTGGCGATAAACCAAAATATTGGCCTCCTGACATACATAAACTACCAGACCTTCTTGACTTTTTTGAAACAAAGGGAATTTTAGAGGACTACACGTGCATTGAAAATAGTAGAGGAGTGTCATCTTACCACTCATCTGTGATCATGGCTTTGAGTAAAACGATAATAAAAAAAGATAATTCACCTAAATTAACAAACAAAAAAACCAATTGAGATTTATACAAGAAATTAGTGGAAGAGTGAACAAATCTCAGCGAACCAATTAGAACGGAGGTGCAGCTGGAAGATAAACTAGAAGCAGCTTGGAAATTTTCACCGATTTCTCATAACAACACCACAAGGAAACACAACTATTCTCTTGAGGTCAGAGAGAGCTCGTAGAATTTGGCAACAGGCTCGTGCTCCACAACACAAAAATATTCTCAATTTTCTGTGCAACAAATTAAAATAACTAATAATGAAAAAAAGAACGAAAGCATAAATAAGCGAATTCGAGGCCTTTCTGAACTAAAGGATGATGATTACTCGCTTTGGAAAGCAACGAAGAGGCTAAAAAGAACCAAAATGCATGTGTCACCACCAAAAATGATGGCGGATCCTGGGCTAAATGTGTCAAACAGAAAGTCTCTCTATTTGCTGCTAACTTGGAAGAGATTTTCCAACCGTTGCCGAGGCAAACAACAAATGAAAATACAACGGTCGTAAGCAAAGTAGGTAATCTTAACAAAAGGCATGTGACTTGGAACTTAAAACTGAAATCAATGATAACTTAAATATCAGAAAAACTCCAAGATATGACAATGGATGGTGGCTGAAGTAATTATGATTCCTAAGCCAGGTAAAAAACAAACGATAAAAAATCATATAGACCGAAATCACTACTTCCGGTCATATCAAAAGTATTTGAAAAACTGTTGCTGAAGAGACTCAAACCTATAATAGAAGAGAGATGCTTAATTCCACCATACCAATTTGGGTCTAGAGAAAATCACTCTACAGTTGAACAAGTTCGCAGAATAATGGACATAATGATAATAATGACATTGAGGAATCACTTGAGAATAAGAAGATATGCTCAGTATTTTCTTAGATGTAGCTCAAGCTTTTCGAGCTTTTAGAGTCAAATTTGAAAACGAGTACTCTGAACTAAAAAACTCTGAACTACCTTATGGTAAACCTGCTATCAGCAGGTTTACCACACGGTAGCGTACTTGGGCCTATTCTATTTATTCTTTATACGAGAGACTTACCGAATGTTCAAAATACTACAGTAGCAACATTTACAGACGATATGGCTATCCTAGCAGTTTGAAAAAGTATTTCGGAAGCAACAAGCAAACTTCAAAATGCAGTTAACACTCACTGTGAGCAACTAGACTAAAAAATGACACATCTTATTAAATGAACCCAAATCTACACGTCAACTTTACAATTCAAAATGTAAACTGTATTCAAGGGGTTCTCAATTTATCCAAACTCCTTATGCAAATATAGCTACCTTGGCATGACCCTCGATGCTAAGCTTCTTAGCTGGAAAGAAGGGAAGGAAGAAAAAGAAGAGTTAAACATCAAACAAAGGGAAATGTACAAATGTGGCTCATGGGTAGATCCTGAGCTCTCAATATACAACAAATTGCTTCTATACAGGCAAATGCTAAAACCAGTATGGTGGACCTATGGTATCCAAATTTGGGGTTGTGCCAAGGAAACCAATGTATAAATGATACAATGCTTCCAAAATAAAGGGCAGCGAGGGATTGTGAATGCCACATGGTACATTAGGAACGACAACCTTCATAAGGACGTGAAAATGGAATACGTCACCGATGAAATAACGAAACAAGCAAGGAAACATGTACAGCGAGGAGGAGCGAGGAGTCTCCAAGCCAGAAACCGCTGGAGCTGAGTAGTTATAATTAGAATAAGAAATTATTGTAAAATGAGTAACCAATCGGGAAAAGCCCTTTTGCATCCTGCTCCTATCGCGATTCGAACCCATAGTACCTCCCGATCCAAACGCCAAAACTTTAACCACTGTGCCGTTTGGTCGGTCAGTGGTGCAATATTAATTGCACCATTTCGCAGAAATTCTAATTGATTTAATTTAATTATTATTATTTAATTATTTCAATTATTTAAAATTTAATTTAATTGTTCTAACAAATTAATACACAAACATGAGTCCCGTTGCTTATCAGATTCATCACCGCTTGGTGTGATGCTACAAACAAGGTTGGTTTTATTGCACTGTACACTCGATTGGAATTATCATTCTATTCAATGCACCGCTGTGAGATTTTAAACATTTATCAAAAGTGTAGAATTACATTAAAAGATTATGGCAAGTTTGAAGTTTTATTTATCCCAGTGTAACAAATGATATTGGATGACGCTTACGGCAATCCAAGGCATACACCGTCTATGCGTTAATGACGGGTTACTTTTATATAAATATAAATACATTTAATGTTAGATATATAGTATACTAAGAGAAAGATATTTGGAAAGGGTATATTGGTACGAGTAATCTCTTTATGTAACAAAACACTTTGTGTTGTTTTGGAATTTTAATTCGGATATTATCAACAAGATACTACCACCAATGAGTGTTTGATATATACTAAAAGTACGACTTATTGTTTGGTATTTGTTTGGTAATAATTGTAACCGACCATTACTTTTATATTATGCCTATATATTGTGCTATATACTATCTTCTACATCTTCTATAATATTCGGGTACCAAATCATTGTCATAAAAGTTCGATTGCTACCTAAGCCAGTATTACAAGTGAAGCCAGTGAAACAATAAATGTATAATTAAACATTTAGTACATTTCTAAATAGAAATAATTTTTTTTTATTTGAGAAAAACAGAATTTAATAAAAAAAATTTGTGAAGTGCCGTGGCCATATTAAGATAAAAATAAAGCTTATCATATCCGTGCTCTTTCTCGTAGTTTACATAATAACGTACGTATTTTATATTTCTGTGCGATGAATTGCGTGCAGTTATATGAAATTCAATTTAAGGATATATTATTATTTATCAGTCGTTTACTATAGTAATTATATGTTTCATTTAGTGGCACATGTAGTAAACGTTCGACCAGGCGAGGTATTCGATTTTGGGGAAACCGGTTGAATTAGTGTTACGTCTTGCGTAGCTTGCATATTACGAACGAGGTTGAAAAGGTAAATATTCGGAAAGCTAAATTCTTTTCGTTCTCTAACACTACGAAACTTTCCTTCTTTTCTTCTCAAACAAAGGCGTAAAACCGAACACCGTGACGTTAACATATGTGAGGTAACGGTTCCCCAGAGAAAGCATAGAGGCCACGGACATTTTTATTTATTTTAAACAAGTGTTTTCATATTTTTTGTTTCTAAGTTTTGTGAATCACGGTGTGCATGCAATGCATATTACCATTTTCTTTATATTATGTGTATATCATTAGTTTGTATAAATTACAAGTTGTAGTCTTATAATTAAAATTTTTTTTTTGAGCGATTAAACCGTTAGTGTGTTAAATGTAGGTAGTGTTTTATATCGCTTCATCCATATTAACTTAGTGCTGAATTATATAAAAGTTATATCGATCATCGCGTATTAACGAAAATAGTAACCGATAGTCGAAATTCCTCGCATCAAAAGTCAGGATATTACGGGTTTCAGGTACAGCCATCATCTCATTGAAGCGCTTCGAAGGAGATTGTGGTAAGTTCATTTTCGATAAAAAAATTTTATACTATATTTTTAATGGTGTGTAATAGCATCAATATAACGAGGAATTTTACACTTTGGTATTGCATATTGACGTGGTGTAGTTTTACTATTCAAATATTTTCTTAATAACTTTTATATATTTCCTATATTGTTTACGTAATTAAATTAGCTATATAATCATAAAGTGTCTAGTATACCCAAGTAACTGAAATAAATTTCCCATGTGTTTAAAATTATCTAAAACTAAATAATGGGAACTACTGGAAGTGATATGTTTTAATTAGTTCAAAATTTTACGGGTGATGATGTGTACCTTCTAGTGCTGTTTTACAAAAAAAAAATATGTTATACATTACACGTATGTTGTCTACGGTATATATTTTATTTTGGGGTAAAAGAACCCGCCATTGTCCACTGAGGTCTACCCTAAATATAAAACCGTGTAATGGCTCCAAAACTAACCGTAACACCAGTAGAACTTATATTTACAAGAAAATGTCGAAGCTCGCAGGAGAGAAATTTTAATTTATTATAATTTTATTTTAATTTTATTTTTATTTATTTATTTTATTTATTTATTTAGTAATACATACGTATGTACAAACATGAAATACAAATAATTTTGTGAGATTCATTTCTTATTTTGAGCACAAGCTCATTTATTGGTGGCGATTCCAACTGCAATTTCTAAAATTTGCAGAGCAACTTAAAGTTCAATTCAAAATTTGAACCGGAATATATAGTTTATTCGTGTATGCATCGAGTTTTCATAGTAGAAGCAGCAGAATTGAAGATAAGATAAATATAAAATTTTCACTTTTCGTCGCCAATATAATTAATTCATAGTCAGCTTTTACTAAGATGATATAATGTTCATGATACTGTTTGCTGTATTTGTAAGATTGTACCGGCATTTCGGGGATACTCAAATGTAAAATTTATTGGTAAGGAGCATATCGCTGCGCCCTTCTGGGAATTATTTTATCTAGTGTAATTGGAAATAATAATGTAAAAAGAGTAAACCGGGTCTTGTAAACCGAGACGCAGTAATATACCGCTTATCACTAAAAATACTCAAAAGTATCTCCAAAACGCAGGTTTCGCGTGATATGCCGCTTATCACAAAAATTTCTCGAAATGCCGGTATACTTAGATTTACAGAGCCATATCTATAATTATGCGTTACAGGCCATTAAACATCCATAAGATCCAGCGTACAATTTCCGCATTATTTCCATTTACACCCACCAGGTTTATATTTTTTACATACGCACTTTTATATTTTGAATTTTCATAGATTCTGTAGAAAGTTACGAAGGTCGCATGAAATTCACCGGATATCATTAATAAACCTCAACCTAGGAAATTTTAGAAGAATAGAAAGAAATAAATAAAAGTTGTTGCAAAAACAAGTTCTAGTGGAATAAATAAAAATTCAACCCTGCCATAATTGTTTTATGTAATTCTAGACTTCTTGTTGACTTCCGTACCAACCTTATTGGGTTTTGCTAATTTGTGTAGCTACACTTTTGATAAATGATTAAAACTTCACATCGGTATTCAATCCTACTTTTATAAATCGTTCCTTGACACGATTATTAGCAATTTATAATCACGCTAAAATAGCCAGTAATGTTCAAATCGAATTTAATGCAAAAAAATCATTATAAAAATACGTGGCACAGATATACGATTAGAGAGTGAAAGATCCTTTACCTTACAATAAAGACTACATCAAAATTTGGGTTGGATTTAATTACAACCTATCCCATATTTCGGCACCAGAGTCCCACATTACTAAATAATTACAAGCTGTTTGATTATAAAAAATTTAAATATTTTTCATTAAACTAAAAAATATATTTTAGAATTTCTCAACGTAAAAACAGCTGCTTGGCATAAAAGTCAAGGCCAAAAAAATGATGTTACCATCTGCACATTGCATAGCTCCATGCCAGCCTATACTGGCATGGAAGATGGGTCGGCCCATGAGTTCTGCACTCCGACAGGGGGTCATAGATGTGTTCCTTCTCATCACAAATCGTAATTTGATGATGAAAATTCCCTTTGCATCCTGCCCCTATCGGGATTCGAACCTGAAATTGTTTTCATTTAATCACGTTTTGAATTTTTGCTGCTTTCAAATGGTAAATACCAAATTTTTACAAAGACCAACAATAAAGTCGTCGTTCTTATATTCAGATCGAGTATAGATAAGCATTTATCCTTGCATTAACGTGTAAGTGAGGTATCTGAAAGGAAGCTCGGCTCTATTCTGAATAAAACTAGAACTACGAGTAAATCCTTTTATCACAGGCAGAAGAGCAATTTGGGCGAGAAAAGTAAAACAAAACATTAATTTTTGCCTTTTGATTATCGTAAATTTAAAAAAAAATATCTTTACACAGGCAACAATAAAATTACTTAGATTACAAGATAAATCCCATTTTGAAATCTTATAAAACACGACATTAATAAATTATAATTTGACCATTAAAAAATTTTCAACAAAAAACTAAGACAAGATAAGAGCACATAAACCACAAGATTAAATTATTTATGTATTAAAACTTTACTTATAAAAAACCATTAGATAAAGTAAAATATTCTAGGCTAAATATATATCAAATTTTGTACAGTGAATATTATAATTTACAAACAAAATTAAAAATAAAATTTATTTTCTTTATAAAGTCAGTTTTAAGATAAAAACATCCTAATTCTTGGGTAGAACTGTTGTCGCCGTTTTATCAAATGCCATGTAGATAAAACATTATACTTCTCATATACGAGTATAAGGAGAAAATCCCCATGCCCATTTCAGGGTCACCATACATTCCAACAAGTGGTCAATACATCATTATGTTGCAAAGTATAATAAAGTAACATGCCAAATACGAAAATATACAAACTGTCATTGCCACACAGGCATTTTCGATATTCATCCATCTTTTTATATTATGGTGTATTTTAACGCATAATTTACTACATAAGTCAAATCTAATTTATTGGAAATTGCCAAATTAGGCATCCTAAAAAATTCGAGTAATATGCATTAGAAGGACATTAAAATTTTTATAAAGATATCAGAATCTAATTAACCGTATGCCAGTATTTAAATATTATTTTTAGTTGCTTCTATGGGAATGCGAGTATTTAGGAATTCTAATTACCATTCTAATCTAATGGCAGAAAATACATATGTACATGTATGATTACGTGAATATCAGACAATAATCAAAACTTTATATATATTTTTAATTTTGTTAACTAAGAAAAAAATTATAACATCAAACTTTATAATCGAAGTTTTAACTTACAAACAATTTCACTTACGCATGAAAGTTTATTTAACCGCTGAATTAACATTAAAATTAATTATTTAATAGTTTAACCATTGCTAATATTCTGAAAACCACTAATGCGAAAAACGAACTTTTCTTACGTTTCACCTTTTTTCCTATACCTTCGTAATTTTAAGCTATATCAGGTCAGTAACATTGAATTTTCTGCTTAGATGAGTGAGGCACAGATATGATTTAAATGATACATTAAATGAGTTTACTAAATTCTTTCTTGTACATTTATCCAGATTCCAGCTGAAATCGAAACTAAGATAGGGTGACAATATTGGAGAACCGGTTATAGAAAAATACCTTAAGAGTTTCTTTCAGCTTTATAAGAACAAATTATTCAAATACGTATCGATTCACACATCAATAATCAAACGCCCAAAACAGTAACTCAATTATCGCTACGCAACGAAAATTCCGAAGAACATACAGTCAACGACACGTCAACAACAGGCGCCTGCTGGCCAAAGAATTCGCCGTTTAGTGGCTTAACTTGCGCAGGTCGGAACTACTAGTGATCATAAACGAACAGGCAGAAATCGAACAAATCGTTTATTGAAAATTATTGAGCTTATTAGAGAAAATGTGGCAGAAAATCATGAAACATCTTTAAGGCGATGATCCACACGTAGGGGATTACAATAACAACTATACACAGAATAATGCATTCTGATTTATACCTGTTTCCCTACAGGATGTACGCAGCAGAAACACTCAACAAATAAAAATGAATGTTTTTATGTGTGTCTCATATGCGTTCCTATACCATTCATCCTGCTGAATTCATTGTGAGACTTCGAAGCAGCACGGAGTTCGCTACTATACCATGGTGACGATGATAAACGGTTTTTCTGGGTAATGTAAATGTACTACTTTCGCACGACACTCAAAAATTGCATTGTAGAAGCGTGTTGTTAGTATCTTAATGTCGGTGCTACTATTTAAGAGAGTGTTAAAATCAATAGTGTATAGTAGGACCAGTAGAGTTTGGTAAAGTCAGACTTGCGAAACTTGAAACTGTATACAATATGTGAGCGTGGCCTATCAGAATGGTAAAAGGTGATTAACAGGTTAGTTCCTGTGACAGTGCAATTATTATGATCAGATGAAAAAGCTAAATCAAGTTGCCTGTTCAAGCTGTTCTTGATATTACTTATTGGTAATAAACTGGAGTTCAACATATTATCCGCAAATAAAACTTCCTTGGATGTAGTTGAGTTAGAGGTTACGTAATTTATGCAATCCTCCGAATGTATCCATTGCAGATAAGGAAGAATGATGCCCTTAGTACCAGAAGTTTATCTTGGAAAATCCAATTCCCATATTAGCGAGCAATTAGTAGGTCTCAATCGGACTACGCGGACACAGATAGGCAGTAAGAATAAAAATGCATTTTCCGTGCCCTTTTATTGTCAATTTTCACACACAGCACTTCAATGTTGTTAGTTCTGTTCTGTAATCTTTACGAAAAACATTAAAATTAGCTGTGAAGTACTCATTGCTATGAAAGTCACCATTTAAGTTAGTTTCCGTTAAAATAAAAATATCAAAGAGAAGTATTTGGGACTTTAGAAACATCTCACGAGATATAGTTCGGAGTTCCCTTACATTCTTTTCCGGTAGAGGCCCCGGCTAACAACCTGAACATTAAGGATATAGGTGAGGAGGTATATACGGAGATAACCACTTCGAGGGGTTACTTTGAGGATCTCTGGAGGAACCACAGTCAGAAGAGGACTCTGATGCAACTGTGGTGGAGATTGAAGTAAGGTGCTAACCTATTGGGGTCCTTGTTAAAGTTCCTGCAGATTAATCTCCATCACTCCAAGGCAGCCCCGACTGTGCATAAGCAGCTCAAACTAACACCAGAGGAGATCGCCACTTCGAGGGATTACTTTGAGAACCTCTGGAGGAATTACAGTCAGAAGAGAACTATGATGCAACTGTAATGGAGATTGAAGTAAGGAGCAAACCTATTGAGGTCCTTGCTGAATCTCAACCGCAGCCATGCTCAAACAACGGCCAGAGGAGATAGACATTGTCCTAATTCAAGAACAGTGTGCCTAATGGTGGCCGGGTACTTGGACCTAGGACTCCTAAATTTAAACTAATATACGCAAAGACATTCCTACATTCTAGCTTAAAATAATCTGAATATCTTTCTGTTATCAAATTACAGTAATTCAGATGTGGTAAAACAAGCATTGAGATGGATGAACAAAATCTCTCGTTAATATCAGCTTACCTTTCACATGATGGGGAAGATATCCCACCTGTCATTTTAGGAAGCTCATTAAAGGAGGCGCAAACCCAAAAAACTTGAGGAAGCACTGATGCGAATGAAAGACGTGAGTTACTCCTTGATTTTATTCTTAGTACTAACTAATGTAATTTAATATTGGCTGTAAACCAACGTTTATAACTAAAAATAGACAAGAAGTACTATTCATTACACCTGTCTCAGATACCAATATGGACATATTAGTGAATTGACTGGTGATTCTAAGTAATTCACTATCGTTACCGACTACCGATTCCAAATCCCCTTGATTCGACACAAGAGCTTGATGTGCTAGTGAACCAGCTATCCGACGCCTTTAATAATACCATATTAGGTGCGTGCCCTAGTAGACCTATGGGTAAACTTTGACCACGGTGGTGCTCGAAAAGATTTCAAAACACCCATAAAAAATGCAGGAGGATCTTAAGAAGAGCAAAGGAAACTAAATCTGCTAAAGACTGAAACTGCTACAAGGAAGACCTCAAAACTTACAAATACGAATTAAGAAATGCTAAAACAAATGCCTGTAGGCTATACTCTAGTACGCGTAACATAAAGGAATCCTCTAAAACACCTAGGCCGCGTAAAGTACTATCTCTAAGTCCCACCACTCCGAGTTTTCTTCAACGACCGCAAAATCCTTGGAGCTACTACTGGAAACTCACGGTCACTTTCGAGATAGCTCCTAATCTGCGACACAAAGGTCTAAGACCATAACAGAGCTGTAGGCATTGCACGCCAGGTTAAAAGCTGGAAAAATCCTGTGGACTATAAATAGCTTTAAACCTTATAAGTTGGCCGGACCCGATGACATTATTCCGATGGAAGCCCAACGGACGACTGACTTAACCTTAGCTTGGCTCGAAGTTATCTTCAAGGGCAGCCAGTGTTCTACCGTCACATTCCTAGTAAATGGAGTGAAATAAATGGAATATTTATTCCATATTTAATCCCAAAGACCTTAAAACTATAAGTTTAGCTTCTTCCTTACTAAAAATTTTAGAATGACAGACAGAAACTCACATTAGGAGCTCGATAGAGCCAAATAGGCTATCGAAATCCCAACATGCATATTGCAAGGGAAATCTGTGGAAGCTCCCTTTTGCCCCTATCGAGAAATCCCTTGAACCTAAGGAATACCCCATGATACGGTTTTGAATATAGAGAAAGCCTTAAACAAGGTCAGACAGACCAGAGGCGATCACGTAGGCGAGTTCGGAGACATGAGCAATTCGAACATGGAGTAAGGAAAAGTGATTTTGAAAGATGTTATATTACCATTGAAACTTGACAATTTTTTGCATTTAATAAAACTCAGATCATCATGTTTAAAGTTAAGGTTAATTTTATGTGAGCAAGAATATCCTTCTGTAGTAATCACGCGCCTTAAAACAAACATGTGTTTTGGAATGGAAGCTGCTTTAAAAAGGAAAGGCTGGTCTAAGTTCGAGTTAACGTCGTCAATCACACTGCGATGTTTTTCCGCAGAAACAGTGGATATGGTATCTAATGGTGATATTGCGCTACTGTTTTATAATGATGATGTTAAAGACGAGTTAATTAGAGTTTTGGTTTAGATATATATTAACGATGAGTAAATTAGTTGCGGTTTCAAACAATGACATACAGTCATGAGCATAAAGTGAGACCTGTGTGAGAGAAATACTAATAGATGTATACGTATGTATATCCCTATTTGTCTATTCCACCTTAGGGGAAAATATAAGCAAAAAAATATATGGAACAACCGTGACTTGAATAAAATATCGAAACAAATATCACCGACACCCGTAAAATATTGAAATTAATCGAGGACTAACTTCTAGTACCGAGAGAGATACTCACTCAGTCATTCTCGTATACTATAAACATCGAAAATTCTAAACATGTTACAATTCACTAAAGTCTCCTATAAAGAAAATATACAAAACAAAAAAATCGAAAAATATGAAAATGTATGGAAAAACAAAACAAATGAAAATCAATATTTTCTCGGAACATACGTACACCGACATTTCCTCGTTTTACCGTAAGGAAAATATTCTCGCTTGTTATTTTCAAGTCTCAATGCTAATCGAAATAGACAAGTAAAATAACAACCGCACCGCATACATATACGAGTGACTGTATATTGTGCTCGTATTAAGTACAAACACAAGTAAATAAATAAAACAAAAAATGGGGAAAGTGTATTTCCTTTTCAGTGAATGGGTAAAAAAGACAGGAAGGAACTTTAATACGTAAAACACGTTACATAAACGCTATACCTAAAACCAGCTTACAGATATAACTTGAAATATAATATTTCCTAGATTAGGTCAGTCTTCTAGGACGCCTTCCAATCACAGCTTTCCAGTCCTTTTTTTAGCTCCTAGTTCCTATTTAGAGGAATTAAAGTGTTATAATCTAAATAATTGTAATGGATTACGACCACTCTAAATTTACTATTGCCAATTCCAATAAACTATTCGGTTACGGTTTGTTAACATTGGCACTAGAAAAAATAAAATATGGGTGTTTCGTCCAGATTTTGCACGCGTTTACTTTTACTTGTCGCAAAACAAAAGTCCTTTCTAAAATAATTTAAACAATGAAACTATTTTTTAATTCATTATACTACGAGTATAATATTGCTATTTTAGTTGAGCAGCTAACATGTCATGATGAGATCCACACGTGAACTGGATGGCAATCAATGTTGAGAGAACTGAGAAAATGTATTGTTGTAGTAAATGAGAGAGGCGGATGAATATTTAGTGTGTTCCGAATTTCTGATGCACAACCTCAAGAATGGGGTCGAGCTTCTAAAGGGTCTTTCAATGTGATTTGTTAAGTTAGAGGAGCTATGGTGGTAAAACAATAACTAGTGTGTGGCAAATCACCAAGGAAGATTATAGCGTTTAACAACATGTGCAAATTATCAAATTTTATTTTCAAAGGCTGCTACTCCGTTCGAGAACTGTTCTGCGCATTCCGTGATTTTTATCCTTCCCACAACCGTCTTGCCGTGGCCATATTAAGATAAAAATAAAGCTTATCATATCCGTGCTCTTTCTCGTAGTTTACATAATAACGTACGTATTTTATATTTCTGTGCGATGAATTGCGTGCAGTTATATGAAATTCAATTTAAGGATATATTATTATTTATCAGTCGTTTACTATAGTAATTATATGTTTCATTTAGTGGCACATGTAGTAAACGTTCGACCAGGCGAGGTATTCGATTTTGGGGAAACCGGTTGAATTAGTGTTACGTCTTGCGTAGCTTGCATATTACGAACGAGGTTGAAAAGGTAAATATTCGGAAAGCTAAATTCTTTTCGTTCTCTAACACTACGAAACTTTCCTTCTTTTCTTCTCAAACAAAGGCGTAAAACCGAACACCGTGACGTTAACATATGTGAGGTAACGGTTCCCCAGAGAAAGCATAGAGGCCACGGACATTTTTATTTATTTTAAACAAGTGTTTTCATATTTTTTGTTTCTAAGTTTTGTGAATCACGGTGTGCATGCAATGCATATTACCATTTTCTTTATATTATGTGTATATCATTAGTTTGTATAAATTACAAGTTGTAGTCTTATAATTAAAATTTTTTTTTTGAGCGATTAAACCGTTAGTGTGTTAAATGTAGGTAGTGTTTTATATCGCTTCATCCATATTAACTTAGTGCTGAATTATATAAAAGTTATATCGATCATCGCGTATTAACGAAAATAGTAACCGATAGTCGAAATTCCTCGCATCAAAAGTCAGGATATTACGGGTTTCAGGTACAGCCATCATCTCATTGAAGCGCTTCGAAGGAGATTGTGGTAAGTTCATTTTCGATAAAAAAATTTTATACTATATTTTTAATGGTGTGTAATAGCATCAATATAACGAGGAATTTTACACTTTGGTATTGCATATTGACGTGGTGTAGTTTTACTATTCAAATATTTTCTTAATAACTTTTATATATTTCCTATATTGTTTACGTAATTAAATTAGCTATATAATCATAAAGTGTCTAGTATACCCAAGTAACTGAAATAAATTTCCCATGTGTTTAAAATTATCTAAAACTAAATAATGGGAACTACTGGAAGTGATATGTTTTAATTAGTTCAAAATTTTACGGGTGATGATGTGTACCTTCTAGTGCTGTTTTACAAAAAAAAAATATGTTATACATTACACGTATGTTGTCTACGGTATATATTTTATTTTGGGGTAAAAGAACCCGCCATTGTCCACTGAGGTCTACCCTAAATATAAAACCGTGTAATGGCTCCAAAACTAACCGTAACACCAGTAGAACTTATATTTACAAGAAAATGTCGAAGCTCGCAGGAGAGAAATTTTAATTTATTATAATTTTATTTTAATTTTATTTTTATTTATTTATTTTATTTATTTATTTAGTAATACATACGTATGTACAAACATGAAATACAAATAATTTTGTGAGATTCATTTCTTATTTTGAGCACAAGCTCATTTATTGGTGGCGATTCCAACTGCAATTTCTAAAATTTGCAGAGCAACTTAAAGTTCAATTCAAAATTTGAACCGGAATATATAGTTTATTCGTGTATGCATCGAGTTTTCATAGTAGAAGCAGCAGAATTGAAGATAAGATAAATATAAAATTTTCACTTTTCGTCGCCAATATAATTAATTCATAGTCAGCTTTTACTAAGATGATATAATGTTCATGATACTGTTTGCTGTATTTGTAAGATTGTACCGGCATTTCGGGGATACTCAAATGTAAAATTTATTGGTAAGGAGCATATCGCTGCGCCCTTCTGGGAATTATTTTATCTAGTGTAATTGGAAATAATAATGTAAAAAGAGTAAACCGGGTCTTGTAAACCGAGACGCAGTAATATACCGCTTATCACTAAAAATACTCAAAAGTATCTCCAAAACGCAGGTTTCGCGTGATATGCCGCTTATCACAAAAATTTCTCGAAATGCCGGTATACTTAGATTTACAGAGCCATATCTATAATTATGCGTTACAGGCCATTAAACATCCATAAGATCCAGCGTACAATTTCCGCATTATTTCCATTTACACCCACCAGGTTTATATTTTTTACATACGCACTTTTATATTTTGAATTTTCATAGATTCTGTAGAAAGTTACGAAGGTCGCATGAAATTCACCGGATATCATTAATAAACCTCAACCTAGGAAATTTTAGAAGAATAGAAAGAAATAAATAAAAGTTGTTGCAAAAACAAGTTCTAGTGGAATAAATAAAAATTCAACCCTGCCATAATTGTTTTATGTAATTCTAGACTTCTTGTTGACTTCCGTACCAACCTTATTGGGTTTTGCTAATTTGTGTAGCTACACTTTTGATAAATGATTAAAACTTCACATCGGTATTCAATCCTACTTTTATAAATCGTTCCTTGACACGATTATTAGCAATTTATAATCACGCTAAAATAGCCAGTAATGTTCAAATCGAATTTAATGCAAAAAAATCATTATAAAAATACGTGGCACAGATATACGATTAGAGAGTGAAAGATCCTTTACCTTACAATAAAGACTACATCAAAATTTGGGTTGGATTTAATTACAACCTATCCCATATTTCGGCACCAGAGTCCCACATTACTAAATAATTACAAGCTGTTTGATTATAAAAAATTTAAATATTTTTCATTAAACTAAAAAATATATTTTAGAATTTCTCAACGTAAAAACAGCTGCTTGGCATAAAAGTCAAGGCCAAAAAAATGATGTTACCATCTGCACATTGCATAGCTCCATGCCAGCCTATACTGGCATGGAAGATGGGTCGGCCCATGAGTTCTGCACTCCGACAGGGGGTCATAGATGTGTTCCTTCTCATCACAAATCGTAATTTGATGATGAAAATTCCCTTTGCATCCTGCCCCTATCGGGATTCGAACCTGAAATTGTTTTCATTTAATCACGTTTTGAATTTTTGCTGCTTTCAAATGGTAAATACCAAATTTTTACAAAGACCAACAATAAAGTCGTCGTTCTTATATTCAGATCGAGTATAGATAAGCATTTATCCTTGCATTAACGTGTAAGTGAGGTATCTGAAAGGAAGCTCGGCTCTATTCTGAATAAAACTAGAACTACGAGTAAATCCTTTTATCACAGGCAGAAGAGCAATTTGGGCGAGAAAAGTAAAACAAAACATTAATTTTTGCCTTTTGATTATCGTAAATTTAAAAAAAAATATCTTTACACAGGCAACAATAAAATTACTTAGATTACAAGATAAATCCCATTTTGAAATCTTATAAAACACGACATTAATAAATTATAATTTGACCATTAAAAAATTTTCAACAAAAAACTAAGACAAGATAAGAGCACATAAACCACAAGATTAAATTATTTATGTATTAAAACTTTACTTATAAAAAACCATTAGATAAAGTAAAATATTCTAGGCTAAATATATATCAAATTTTGTACAGTGAATATTATAATTTACAAACAAAATTAAAAATAAAATTTATTTTCTTTATAAAGTCAGTTTTAAGATAAAAACATCCTAATTCTTGGGTAGAACTGTTGTCGCCGTTTTATCAAATGCCATGTAGATAAAACATTATACTTCTCATATACGAGTATAAGGAGAAAATCCCCATGCCCATTTCAGGGTCACCATACATTCCAACAAGTGGTCAATACATCATTATGTTGCAAAGTATAATAAAGTAACATGCCAAATACGAAAATATACAAACTGTCATTGCCACACAGGCATTTTCGATATTCATCCATCTTTTTATATTATGGTGTATTTTAACGCATAATTTACTACATAAGTCAAATCTAATTTATTGGAAATTGCCAAATTAGGCATCCTAAAAAATTCGAGTAATATGCATTAGAAGGACATTAAAATTTTTATAAAGATATCAGAATCTAATTAACCGTATGCCAGTATTTAAATATTATTTTTAGTTGCTTCTATGGGAATGCGAGTATTTAGGAATTCTAATTACCATTCTAATCTAATGGCAGAAAATACATATGTACATGTATGATTACGTGAATATCAGACAATAATCAAAACTTTATATATATTTTTAATTTTGTTAACTAAGAAAAAAATTATAACATCAAACTTTATAATCGAAGTTTTAACTTACAAACAATTTCACTTACGCATGAAAGTTTATTTAACCGCTGAATTAACATTAAAATTAATTATTTAATAGTTTAACCATTGCTAATATTCTGAAAACCACTAATGCGAAAAACGAACTTTTCTTACGTTTCACCTTTTTTCCTATACCTTCGTAATTTTAAGCTATATCAGGTCAGTAACATTGAATTTTCTGCTTAGATGAGTGAGGCACAGATATGATTTAAATGATACATTAAATGAGTTTACTAAATTCTTTCTTGTACATTTATCCAGATTCCAGCTGAAATCGAAACTAAGATAGGGTGACAATATTGGAGAACCGGTTATAGAAAAATACCTTAAGAGTTTCTTTCAGCTTTATAAGAACAAATTATTCAAATACGTATCGATTCACACATCAATAATCAAACGCCCAAAACAGTAACTCAATTATCGCTACGCAACGAAAATTCCGAAGAACATACAGTCAACGACACGTCAACAACAGGCGCCTGCTGGCCAAAGAATTCGCCGTTTAGTGGCTTAACTTGCGCAGGTCGGAACTACTAGTGATCATAAACGAACAGGCAGAAATCGAACAAATCGTTTATTGAAAATTATTGAGCTTATTAGAGAAAATGTGGCAGAAAATCATGAAACATCTTTAAGGCGATGATCCACACGTAGGGGATTACAATAACAACTATACACAGAATAATGCATTCTGATTTATACCTGTTTCCCTACAGGATGTACGCAGCAGAAACACTCAACAAATAAAAATGAATGTTTTTATGTGTGTCTCATATGCGTTCCTATACCATTCATCCTGCTGAATTCATTGTGAGACTTCGAAGCAGCACGGAGTTCGCTACTATACCATGGTGACGATGATAAACGGTTTTTCTGGGTAATGTAAATGTACTACTTTCGCACGACACTCAAAAATTGCATTGTAGAAGCGTGTTGTTAGTATCTTAATGTCGGTGCTACTATTTAAGAGAGTGTTAAAATCAATAGTGTATAGTAGGACCAGTAGAGTTTGGTAAAGTCAGACTTGCGAAACTTGAAACTGTATACAATATGTGAGCGTGGCCTATCAGAATGGTAAAAGGTGATTAACAGGTTAGTTCCTGTGACAGTGCAATTATTATGATCAGATGAAAAAGCTAAATCAAGTTGCCTGTTCAAGCTGTTCTTGATATTACTTATTGGTAATAAACTGGAGTTCAACATATTATCCGCAAATAAAACTTCCTTGGATGTAGTTGAGTTAGAGGTTACGTAATTTATGCAATCCTCCGAATGTATCCATTGCAGATAAGGAAGAATGATGCCCTTAGTACCAGAAGTTTATCTTGGAAAATCCAATTCCCATATTAGCGAGCAATTAGTAGGTCTCAATCGGACTACGCGGACACAGATAGGCAGTAAGAATAAAAATGCATTTTCCGTGCCCTTTTATTGTCAATTTTCACACACAGCACTTCAATGTTGTTAGTTCTGTTCTGTAATCTTTACGAAAAACATTAAAATTAGCTGTGAAGTACTCATTGCTATGAAAGTCACCATTTAAGTTAGTTTCCGTTAAAATAAAAATATCAAAGAGAAGTATTTGGGACTTTAGAAACATCTCACGAGATATAGTTCGGAGTTCCCTTACATTCTTTTCCGGTAGAGGCCCCGGCTAACAACCTGAACATTAAGGATATAGGTGAGGAGGTATATACGGAGATAACCACTTCGAGGGGTTACTTTGAGGATCTCTGGAGGAACCACAGTCAGAAGAGGACTCTGATGCAACTGTGGTGGAGATTGAAGTAAGGTGCTAACCTATTGGGGTCCTTGTTAAAGTTCCTGCAGATTAATCTCCATCACTCCAAGGCAGCCCCGACTGTGCATAAGCAGCTCAAACTAACACCAGAGGAGATCGCCACTTCGAGGGATTACTTTGAGAACCTCTGGAGGAATTACAGTCAGAAGAGAACTATGATGCAACTGTAATGGAGATTGAAGTAAGGAGCAAACCTATTGAGGTCCTTGCTGAATCTCAACCGCAGCCATGCTCAAACAACGGCCAGAGGAGATAGACATTGTCCTAATTCAAGAACAGTGTGCCTAATGGTGGCCGGGTACTTGGACCTAGGACTCCTAAATTTAAACTAATATACGCAAAGACATTCCTACATTCTAGCTTAAAATAATCTGAATATCTTTCTGTTATCAAATTACAGTAATTCAGATGTGGTAAAACAAGCATTGAGATGGATGAACAAAATCTCTCGTTAATATCAGCTTACCTTTCACATGATGGGGAAGATATCCCACCTGTCATTTTAGGAAGCTCATTAAAGGAGGCGCAAACCCAAAAAACTTGAGGAAGCACTGATGCGAATGAAAGACGTGAGTTACTCCTTGATTTTATTCTTAGTACTAACTAATGTAATTTAATATTGGCTGTAAACCAACGTTTATAACTAAAAATAGACAAGAAGTACTATTCATTACACCTGTCTCAGATACCAATATGGACATATTAGTGAATTGACTGGTGATTCTAAGTAATTCACTATCGTTACCGACTACCGATTCCAAATCCCCTTGATTCGACACAAGAGCTTGATGTGCTAGTGAACCAGCTATCCGACGCCTTTAATAATACCATATTAGGTGCGTGCCCTAGTAGACCTATGGGTAAACTTTGACCACGGTGGTGCTCGAAAAGATTTCAAAACACCCATAAAAAATGCAGGAGGATCTTAAGAAGAGCAAAGGAAACTAAATCTGCTAAAGACTGAAACTGCTACAAGGAAGACCTCAAAACTTACAAATACGAATTAAGAAATGCTAAAACAAATGCCTGTAGGCTATACTCTAGTACGCGTAACATAAAGGAATCCTCTAAAACACCTAGGCCGCGTAAAGTACTATCTCTAAGTCCCACCACTCCGAGTTTTCTTCAACGACCGCAAAATCCTTGGAGCTACTACTGGAAACTCACGGTCACTTTCGAGATAGCTCCTAATCTGCGACACAAAGGTCTAAGACCATAACAGAGCTGTAGGCATTGCACGCCAGGTTAAAAGCTGGAAAAATCCTGTGGACTATAAATAGCTTTAAACCTTATAAGTTGGCCGGACCCGATGACATTATTCCGATGGAAGCCCAACGGACGACTGACTTAACCTTAGCTTGGCTCGAAGTTATCTTCAAGGGCAGCCAGTGTTCTACCGTCACATTCCTAGTAAATGGAGTGAAATAAATGGAATATTTATTCCATATTTAATCCCAAAGACCTTAAAACTATAAGTTTAGCTTCTTCCTTACTAAAAATTTTAGAATGACAGACAGAAACTCACATTAGGAGCTCGATAGAGCCAAATAGGCTATCGAAATCCCAACATGCATATTGCAAGGGAAATCTGTGGAAGCTCCCTTTTGCCCCTATCGAGAAATCCCTTGAACCTAAGGAATACCCCATGATACGGTTTTGAATATAGAGAAAGCCTTAAACAAGGTCAGACAGACCAGAGGCGATCACGTAGGCGAGTTCGGAGACATGAGCAATTCGAACATGGAGTAAGGAAAAGTGATTTTGAAAGATGTTATATTACCATTGAAACTTGACAATTTTTTGCATTTAATAAAACTCAGATCATCATGTTTAAAGTTAAGGTTAATTTTATGTGAGCAAGAATATCCTTCTGTAGTAATCACGCGCCTTAAAACAAACATGTGTTTTGGAATGGAAGCTGCTTTAAAAAGGAAAGGCTGGTCTAAGTTCGAGTTAACGTCGTCAATCACACTGCGATGTTTTTCCGCAGAAACAGTGGATATGGTATCTAATGGTGATATTGCGCTACTGTTTTATAATGATGATGTTAAAGACGAGTTAATTAGAGTTTTGGTTTAGATATATATTAACGATGAGTAAATTAGTTGCGGTTTCAAACAATGACATACAGTCATGAGCATAAAGTGAGACCTGTGTGAGAGAAATACTAATAGATGTATACGTATGTATATCCCTATTTGTCTATTCCACCTTAGGGGAAAATATAAGCAAAAAAATATATGGAACAACCGTGACTTGAATAAAATATCGAAACAAATATCACCGACACCCGTAAAATATTGAAATTAATCGAGGACTAACTTCTAGTACCGAGAGAGATACTCACTCAGTCATTCTCGTATACTATAAACATCGAAAATTCTAAACATGTTACAATTCACTAAAGTCTCCTATAAAGAAAATATACAAAACAAAAAAATCGAAAAATATGAAAATGTATGGAAAAACAAAACAAATGAAAATCAATATTTTCTCGGAACATACGTACACCGACATTTCCTCGTTTTACCGTAAGGAAAATATTCTCGCTTGTTATTTTCAAGTCTCAATGCTAATCGAAATAGACAAGTAAAATAACAACCGCACCGCATACATATACGAGTGACTGTATATTGTGCTCGTATTAAGTACAAACACAAGTAAATAAATAAAACAAAAAATGGGGAAAGTGTATTTCCTTTTCAGTGAATGGGTAAAAAAGACAGGAAGGAACTTTAATACGTAAAACACGTTACATAAACGCTATACCTAAAACCAGCTTACAGATATAACTTGAAATATAATATTTCCTAGATTAGGTCAGTCTTCTAGGACGCCTTCCAATCACAGCTTTCCAGTCCTTTTTTTAGCTCCTAGTTCCTATTTAGAGGAATTAAAGTGTTATAATCTAAATAATTGTAATGGATTACGACCACTCTAAATTTACTATTGCCAATTCCAATAAACTATTCGGTTACGGTTTGTTAACATTGGCACTAGAAAAAATAAAATATGGGTGTTTCGTCCAGATTTTGCACGCGTTTACTTTTACTTGTCGCAAAACAAAAGTCCTTTCTAAAATAATTTAAACAATGAAACTATTTTTTAATTCATTATACTACGAGTATAATATTGCTATTTTAGTTGAGCAGCTAACATGTCATGATGAGATCCACACGTGAACTGGATGGCAATCAATGTTGAGAGAACTGAGAAAATGTATTGTTGTAGTAAATGAGAGAGGCGGATGAATATTTAGTGTGTTCCGAATTTCTGATGCACAACCTCAAGAATGGGGTCGAGCTTCTAAAGGGTCTTTCAATGTGATTTGTTAAGTTAGAGGAGCTATGGTGGTAAAACAATAACTAGTGTGTGGCAAATCACCAAGGAAGATTATAGCGTTTAACAACATGTGCAAATTATCAAATTTTATTTTCAAAGGCTGCTACTCCGTTCGAGAACTGTTCTGCGCATTCCGTGATTTTTATCCTTCCCACAACCGTCCTGCCGAGTCGACTATTCGACGTTTGGTAGCCAAATTCAAATCGACCTGTTCGGCAAATAATCAGCCAACACCCGTACGTCACCGAAACGAAAGGTCTGCTGAAAACATCTCTTCTGTGGGTGAGAGGGTACGGAAAACTCCGAGGCAAGCAATTTTCCATCGTTCACAAGAACTTGGCCTTTCTGCTACTTCAACTTGGCGAATTTTGTGTCTGGACTTGGGTCTTCTTCTGCGCAAACTGGCATTGCCATAACCGTCTAGCGCGAGTGCTACAAATCGATGCACTGATATACTTATTTTGCTCCGTTATTACTGAAACACAAACGATTTTAACTTCTCGTATTGCATATCTCCTGAATTAAAATCTCCCGTTTTTGCCTTCTTGCAATCTAATGAACTAAATTTCTTTCAAAAAAATTATCAGTAATGATATATTCCACAGATAGTTTAAAAAATTTTCTTAATAGGATCACCTGGCCGATGATTGATCTTATTGGGAATATAAATTAATTCGCTCCGGTTTGAAAATGTAGCTCTGACTATAATAAATTTTTACAGTAACAGCTATGATTTTCGTTGTTTCAGACAGATTAGACATCTGCCGTTAACATTCAGTTTGTATTTCTTAGAGTTTCAGAAAATAAAACGTGTTTTTGAATATGTCGAATTTTGTAATAACTAAACAGCATTTGCGGGACGTGTTAATTTTTTATTTTAATTGGAAAAATAGTGCAGCTGATGCACATCGAATGCTTGTGGAAGTTTACGGTGACAGTGCTCCAACCGAAAAATCATGTAGAGAATGCTTTCGACACTTCAAAAGTGATGATTTCAATGTTGAAGATAAGCCTCACTTGGGACAGCCAGAAAAATTCGTAGACGATGAATAAGAGGCATTGCTCGATGAAGATCCGACTCAAACGCAAGGGGAGTTTGCCGGTACATTGGGGGTGACACAACAAACAGTTTTCGTCCCGAAGCAATGCAATTATGAATTGAAACCAAAAGACGTGGAAAGGCGATTTCTTTCTTTCGAGCAGCTGCTTCAAAGGCAAACAAGAAAGGATTTTTACATTGGATAGTGACTGGTGACGAGAAGTGGGTCTTCTACGATAACCATAAGAAGAAGAAATACTACGCTTTGCCCGAACAATCGTCGCCGTCGACCTCAACATCAACACCAAAGACGAACATTCATGGTTCGAATGTTATGCTGTGTATCTGGTGGGACCAAAGAGGCATAGTGTACTGCGAGCTGCTACAACGTGGCGATTCCATTACGGGCAAGCGGAGCAGACCACAATTAATTCGTTTGAGCCGTGCATTACGAGAAAAACGACCGTAATATGAGGAAAGGCTTGATAAAGTTATTCTTCTGCATGGCAACGCTCGGCCTCACGTTGCAAAAGTTGTAAAAAAATATTTGGAAACACTCAAGTTTATTTTTCATATTTTACCGCACTCGCCGTATTCTCCGGACATTGCTTCTTCTGATTAATGGTTGTTCCTACGGATCCAACAAGATTTGGCAGGTCACCGGTTCACTTCTTTCGAAGAAATTGAAAATTTGCTTTAAACTTGGATCGCCTCAAAAGACGAAACGTTTCTCCGAGATATGGGATTCGAAAATTGCCTGACAATAATTTAATTAATCTGTTCATTCATTTTTAAAATAAATGAATTTTTAAAATTTTAAAAACGGACCGAATTAATTTGTACTCCCAATATATCAAAAACCTTTAAAAATTTGCCTTCGATGTTTGTCTTCTAATTTTTATCCCTCAACAGTAATTTGCAAAAGCTGTAGGACTTTCTTGGAGTCTCTTTCTAACTCTCCAGACTCATTGCGAATAGGATTGATTCGACGATGGAAGGATATCTGTAGAAATTTATTTTTGCAGAGCCGAGTAGTGATTCACCTCGCTTTTATAGATTTTACCTGCGTGCATAACCTTATTCTAGAATTGCATTCCAGCAATCTTCGCCCAAGTAATTAATTAAAGTTTTCATAATATTGATCTGATTCTCCGCAGAGTTACAAATCAGCTAATTTCCCAGAATACCCGATAACGTAAATTGGTTGACATAATATGATAATTAAAAGCTGCATAGTTTCAACGCGTAGTCCATTGTAAACAATCATTGTAAGTTGTTGATAAACGAAGTATATACATAATTGCGAATCTCGCCTATTAAAGGAAAGCACAACTTTCTATTTGACGGTGTTGACAATGGTGTAACGGAATTAAACCTAATTCCGTTATCAACCCATCCCAACAAAATCTATTTCCTCATCGGCATGACCTCGAAGATAATATCTTCAACTACATTCCATTCAAGCAAACGTCATGCCGGCCTTCTACATTTCTTCTTTGCCTTTATTTATAGTGGTATCATATGATTCATTCACTTTAGAATTTTTCATATGTGCCACAGTTAAGTAAACGCAGATATGTACATCAACGTAATTTGATTACGTTGCCTATGTACATAATAAATGTACTTGATCTATTTATTAGGTGAATGACCATGACCGATGCAAATATTGAAAAGCATTGTGGTTGTTGTTGTTCGAACTTCCTCAACGGATGAATTGAAGAAAAAAATATTTGCGCGTGGATCGAGTCAGCAAAATCGATGTCACGTTACTGTACAATTTTCATAGGAATTTTTGTGATGAGATCGCATAAAATTTCCTATGAAACTCAAAATAGGTACAATATTTTTCTTGCTTTTTGGGGACAGTCAGTTTTTAGATAGACCAACGTGTGGTCGATAATTTTTGTGTGATTAAGAAGAATTGTTTTTTGTGTGTGTATTAGAAATAGATTTGGGAAATAAAATAGAGCTCTTAAGTTAATGAAGTGTTTTTGTGTTTTTTTCTTGTTTTTTTAATTGTGGATTTTGTGTTTTTTTTGGTATACGGATTTACCAGTGTGGTTGGTAAGTATTTGTTTTAGTGTTACTAACCTAATAAATAACGATAGTGGGTTGACGTCGGCTGCCGGCTGAAAGAAAATTGTTGACGCTAAGCGGCTCTGCTGTCATCGATAGCATACCACTATCAACCCTACTAACACCACCTTTTAGGGCCTATGGGCCAGATAGTTTTATTAAGGTTAGATAGAGTAGGGTAAAATGATTAGATAAACATTTTACCAATTTTCTTAAATTGTCGTTTTCCTGCACCGGATCTCCGAATATTCAGTTCGCCTGTGGCAAGTCCCAACCCGCACTCCGGGGAATGAACTGGTATTTGTGGTGGTACATGGAACTCGGCGTTCCATTCTTTTTACAACAGTTCATATTCACCAACAAAAATGTTGTGCGGTTTTCGTGTATCTTGTACAACGTACAATTTTGCAATTCTACACAGCCACGTGTGAGTGATGCGATCCCTGAAGTAATGAGCATATCTCTTTCCTGCCAAGCGACGATCTTGAGTGGTATAAAGGGCTGCTCATTCTCAGGTAAATTGACACATCATTCCGCATCCTAGCTGGAATTGTAAAATTGAAACCCCTAACCATCCCCCGTTTAGTGGCAACAATTTGGCTTGTGGCTAGAATTTACCACAGGTTAAGTTTTGTCATATTTTAAATTAGATAAAAATGGAATTTCCAATCTATAACTTTATATTTAAGAGTCGAGTGTTCTTCACTTCTGTTGTTAAAAATTTAAATATCATCCCTCGGGATGGAGTCGCCAGTCCTCTCATTGTTAGGTTTGGTACATCCAGGATACAATTCATCCGATTGGTCACACTTAGGTGTCTGCAAGTGGATGTGCATGAATACAAGTTGGCCATAAATCAGCTGAGTTGATATCACAAAGTTATGGAAATTCGCAACAGCAACCGGCGTGTTGTTGTTCCTATTTGAGTGAACGATTCGGCCTGCCACTCACACAGTCATACTCATCCAAGGGGATTTAGAATGATGACTGTGAGATAAGAGGGCAAGAGGATTGTTTCAGTCAATTAGGTAAATTAATGAAATACCAAGGCAATGTGTCTCACTTGCGATAAAATCGAAGTTATGAATGCCATTGCTGGTTGGGTTGACATTTTGTATTTCATCCAAATTAGTTTCATTTACCTTTTTCCTATCCTTGTTTGACCCAAGTAGTGGATATTTGGACCGTCACCTCGTAGCGAGGGTGGAGTTGACTGTGGTTGTATATATTTGGAATTAATTGTTTTTCCTCTGTAATACCATAGACACATATCTGGTTTCGTAACTATGGTTTCGAGTTAACCATGGTTTCGTTGTAATGTGTCACCCCTAACCATGGTTTGCAACTCGGTTTGAACGTAGTTACGGGGTGAGATAATTTTTCTCATCCCGTAGCATTTTAGTGATGACAGCGCCAAGTTGCTCAATTAGTGAATTCCGAAAACTATAAATATTCTTGTCATGTCATGTATTTTTTTTTATTTACGTTGAAGGTGTGAAAAAAAAATTTAAGACAACAATTTTTTCTTTAAATTAAATCAAAAATTAAATTAAATCATGGAAAATAAAAGTAAAAATAGAAAAATTTGGTCCGATGGGGAAACAAATATATTTATAGATATTTGGGGAGAAAACATAGAAAAATTAAGAAAAGCAAAACGGAATGGACACATAATGGCTGAAATGTCAATGCGACCGAAGTTTTAAACAAAATAAACAATTTGACGAAAAGATATCGGTATGGAAACAAAAATTTATTTGTGCTATAGTTATATATATATATAGTTTTACAATATAATTTACTTTTAATTACAGACAAGAAAAGAAACAATGTGGTGTATCTGGTGGTTCTCCTTCTGAATGGTCCTAGTATCTAAAAGTCCACGAAATAATCGGAGCATTTAAATCGAACCGATACGATTTATCGGAAGAAACTTTTAGTGGTATGTACATCTACATCGTATATCGATAATTTATACTAATTATTCAATTTATTTTCAGGTTCAAATATTAGCGAGTCAAATGATAGTGTGGTAATTATAATATTATTTACACAATATATAAGCACATACATACATATGTAACCCTATATTTGTACAAACAAACACATATTATTATATAATTTGTAAACAGAATTTAATAGTTCACGATTTTAGTTTTCAGATGTAAGTGATACGTCAGTCGCATGTTCAACTTCATCTACTTCAGCGTTTGGGACAGCAACAACATCGTCTGCATCATGGCCACCAGCACCATCTCCACGAGCTAGAAAAAGAACGCATACAGATGATTATGATGAAATAAAAAAGTTAATGGAGAAATCATCTCAAACAGTTGCTGAGGAGTTAAAACGATCAAATGATCTTTTGGCAGAGGCCAATAAAATTGAAAGTGATAAATTAAAGTTGGTTGATAGTTTTGTGAATACGAATATTGAATTTCAAAAAACATTATTAGAATTGTTAAGTAAAAAGGGTGATTAGATTTATATAATATGAATTAATCTTAATTATTATTATTAATTAATATTATTGATGATATAAGTATTTTTTATTTTATAAACTATTATATTAACTATTATTAATTATACTATTTAATAAACTAAAACTTTTGAATTGAAATTTAAGTCCGAACGTTTATTTAAATTACAACATACCTAAAAACGAACAAATCGCATTGCGAATTCTGTAGCCATCTGATTCGACCCCGTCTCCGATACTTGTTCTGGTTTGTGGTTGAATTCTAGTAGATTGACTTGATAATTCATTAAGCCAGGACTGATTACATATGTCATTGTGGTCATTACAAATGTTGTGTAAAAGACAACAAGCATTTATAAGGATGATGGCGTTATCAACGTGTACTTCTAGCCTTTTTCCTATTCTGCGAAATCTGGCTTTTAATTGCCCAAATGCATTTTCAACAACTCTTCGGCATTTTGAAAGGTGGTAATTATATAATTTCTCTTCGGAAGACTGAGTTGTTGAATAAGGATATGGCTTCATCAAGATGTTTGAAATTCGAAACGCCGAATCACCATCAATAGCACTGGAATTTCGACTCCTTCGATAATTTTACTTTTTCGCTGGAACAATGGGTTAAACTGGTGTTCAGCTTTTACCTTAGACATTTCGAAAATTCCAGAATCGTTCATCCTTCCCGGTGATCCAACGTTACAATAAGTGAATCTATATCTTTAAAATAATAAATTTAAAAAATAAGTTAATTTGATTATTATTTACATCCAATTATTATTACCGGTAGTCCACAACAGCCAAAAGAATCACAGAATACCACCCCTTGAAGTTGTAATAATCGGTGGCCTGATCCTTGGGTGGATGCACTTCAATATGGCAGCCATCTAAACAAATGATGTGTGAATTACTTTACTAATTTTACCTAATAATTTTAATTTCATTCTAATACTAACCAATAGCACCATAACATTGAGGAAATCCGAGCAATTCAAACCCCCGAACTACTTCGTCAATTTTTTCGGGAGTAGCTGGATAAGCGTTGAAGCATTCCTCTTTAAATTGTTTAAAAATTTCTTCTGAAATATTAAGGACAATTTCTCCTACTGTAGTTCGACCTACTCCAAACAATGAGGCTATTGTTCGGTATTCTGCTGATGAGCCTAATGCATACAACGCAATAGCCAATCGTTTATCTATTTCAATGGGTGGTCTAAATGTTGTTTCCTGTCGAGCGATGTGTTTTATCCGATTCTTAATGAAATTAAAAGTTTCGCGCGATACACGAAATGTGTTTTTAAATTTAGTTTCATCAAATTTTGGTACGTCTTCCTCCCAATACCGTGATTTCTCCACCTGGAAATAATTATACGAACAAGTTAAACTATGTTTTTGTTTAAGGTTAAATTATTAACTTGCAATTGACCAGAAACGCCTTCGTTTTCGTTTTATTACCCGATCTTTATTAAATAACAATGAGGCATATTGATTAAATTTATTTAAATTATAAATAGCCAACTTTTTCGCAACAGCCGCTTCCTTCCTCAACCTCGCAGATTCTCCATCCATTAAATTTATTAAAATGTTATATGCTGATAATTGTAGCATATAATTGATACACACTGATTTTTTATTTGGCATTTTTATTTCTATTTTTCACAAAAGTAACCATCGAATTAAATAATTTTGAGAAATATGACGAACTGTCAAATGTGATGAGAACTGTAGTGTGTCATCTATTCTCATCCCGCAAACCATAGTTTCATAACCCTAGTTACGAAACCAGATATGTGTCTATGGTATAAGTTTGTTTGGTTTATAGTTCTTATAAGTTTGAATTTTTTTGTTTAAATTACGTAAAGTTACGTTATTTAACACTTACACACGTGTACATAGTGTGTTTAGTCGGATGGTTCTAGCCATGATTTCCCATCGAAATTGGAAGCGCCGCCGTAAATAACGTGAACGCTTACATCATCCACTTTCCCATTAGATCATTTATGTATAGTCGGGCATTTACATAGATAATGTAATGGTAAAGTGAAGGCTGGTATATCACGCGCGATATTATGAATATACCAGCGTCGTTAGTTAAGTCAATAGCAATTAGGAAAGTATAATATTAAGTTCAGTTTAAAGAAAGGAGGAGGTTAGCTCAACCCCATTCAGATTAGTTAGCAAAGTGGGATTGAGGTAGCGCCATCTACTATAATATATAGTTGGTAGGTTAAGTATAAAATTTATAAAATGTCATTGAGATTGTATAGTTATTCATATCGATTTTTAAGAATAGCAGGAACCAGCACAGCAGACCAGGAGAAAGTGTACATCAAAACTGCCAACAGCAAACCCGCAAAACGCACTAATGTCACACTGCTCAAAAACATCACGAATGTATCACAGCAACAAAAGCAACCAAACCGTTAAAAATAAACTTTCGTTGACACTACCATAAACATAAGAGTGTTTCCTTTGTTTTATTACATTTGCTGCTGTACAGACATAACATCATCCTGCGCGGATGACGATTTCAAAATCACGTGTAACTAGGCATATCTACCTGAGGAATTTCTTCGGCAAGTGAAATAACGATGACAAGTCAACACTTCATTATAAGTTGAATCTAAATATCCAGACTCCATGACCACCGATGATGACAATCATAAATCACCTTTGTGCAGCTGTACATGGAGATGCAATATACACTGACGGATGTCGAGCAAAACACATGTAAGCCTTTTTGTCGTGGGAACCGTCGTTAATGCAAACACTCCTTTAACTCCCAAAATAATTAAGATGTAGACCAAATAAGATTGTCGAAAGCACTAGAGGATGAGAGCTGTAAAAATATCACAAAATCAGTTTCAGTGAAAAAGGAACAAGTCATATTTGTTGCTCGACAAGACATCAATTTTATACCAAAATACGATGAAGCCTAATTCTTAGATTTAGAAAAACCGCATAAATGAAGCTGATTATGCGATGTAAACCGATAAGCTTATCGAAAAGTCGCCATATGTCGAGCACAACAAAAAACATTTGCAGTATTTGCCAAGTCTCTAGTCCACGAGCAATGCATGCAACCGGTGTTATCAATTGCGGGTTATCTAGACCTGATGTCCCAGGAGATTACCAGATCAGCATCTGTAAAGTCACGAGAGCCCAAGTAGTTAAGCGTCGCAAAAGCAACAGAACCCTCAACATCTCTGTTATTACGCTTAAAATCATACAACTGCGCGAACGCCACAGCGCTGCGCCAATTAAGAATCGGTTCAAGATAAACGTTAAATAGTCGGATGTCAAGAGTATGTGTGATATTTCGTGCGTATTCAACAAAGAGTAACCATCAAGAGATCCTCACTGGTAATGACATTAACGGCTGCTGCTTAGTGAACTACGTTTACAATAACTGCGATTCTTTAGAAGTTTTTGTTTCAATTACATTCAAATCGTAAATAGAAACAAAAATGTTTTGTTGATTGAATCTAAAATTGAACAGTCAAAATACGTAAATTAGTTACAATAATTAGAATTTTTCTCTAAAATAAAAATTTTTCCAATTTTGAAAATTAAATAATTAGGAAATATATGTATCTCAGGGTGTGGGGCGTCGGCCACGTTGGGCTGTTCAAAGACTGAAACTCCCCACCATGTCCGTTCCTAATAGAGCATGAGATCTCTTGTCATCTCAGGGTATGGGTTTTCCCCACGCTGTAACGGAATTAAACCTAATTCCGTTATCAACCCATCCCAACAAAATCTATTTCCTCATCGGCATGACCTCGAAGATAATATCTTCAACTACATTCCATTCAAGCAAACGTCATGCCGGCCTTCTACATTTCTTCTTTGCCTTTATTTATAGTGGTATCATATGATTCATTCACTTTAGAATTTTTCATATGTGCCACAGTTAAGTAAACGCAGATATGTACATCAACGTAATTTGATTACGTTGCCTATGTACATAATAAATGTACTTGATCTATTTATTAGGTGAATGACCATGACCGATGCAAATATTGAAAAGCATTGTGGTTGTTGTTGTTCGAACTTCCTCAACGGATGAATTGAAGAAAAAAATATTTGCGCGTGGATCGAGTCAGCAAAATCGATGTCACGTTGCTGTACAATTTTCATAGGGATTTTTGTGATGTGATCGCATAAAATTTCCTATGAAACTTAAAATAGGTACAATATTTTTCTTGCTTTTTGGGGACAGTCAGTTTTTAGATAGACCAACGTGTGGTCGATAATTTTTGTGTGATTAAGAAGAATTGTTTTTTTGTGTGTGTGTTAGAAATAGATTTAGGAAATAAAATAGAGTTCTTAAGTTAATGAAGTGTTTTTGTGTTTTTTTCTTGTTTTTTTAATTGTGGATTTTGTGTTTTTTTTTTTGGTATACGGATTTACCAGTGTGGTTGGTAAGTATTTGTTTTAGTGTTACTAACCTAATAAATAACGATAGTGGGTTGACGTCGGCTGCCGGCGGAAAGAAAATTGTTGACGCTAAGCGGCTCTTTTTCTTTTTGCTGCCATCGATAGCATACCACTATCAACCCCTACTAACACCACCTTTTAGGGCCTATGGGCCAGATAGTTTTATTAAGGTTAGATAGAGTAGGGTAAAATGTTTAGATAAACATTTTGCCAATACAACCACGCTGATGCTGCCCGCGTAATGAGCAGGTCATGTTAACCACTACTTCAGGGTCCGATACCCTACTTTTCCTTTTTTTTTGTATGTTTGTTTTTTTTGATGCGGTTATCTAGGCCGTTACCGGTGCATCCCCATCCCCACGACCGATTAACCTCTCCCGACTGAGCTACGGGTTAATGCCGCTGGGGATGAATACAGGTAGCGGCAAATTTCTATGAAACCAGGTTGACTTTAGCAGTAGCTAAAGTTTAACCCGTTTCAATGGTATTACCGATTAGACGCAGTAGTTAAAGTTCTGGCATTTGAAGCGGGATGTATACCAGGTTCGAGTCTTGATAAGGGCAGGATGTAACAGTGATTTACCTTGATCTGATTGCGATCAGTGATGATTTCCAATTTCGGTTATAATTTCCTAACAGGAGAAATCGTAACAATATTGCAACTACAAGAAAGTAGTCTGATTTGATGATATTAGCTCCATATTTTGTTGTGAAATCCAATGATTTCAATTTGGACAATAGGTGATGTGTATCCCAGCTGAACTTGCTTCAAGTTGAAAGGAGTCTGGACCGTTGTTGTCACAATGTACTATTATAACGGTGTTAAATTAAACATTGGTACCCAAATTACGACATCACGACGCCTCTAGTGGGCCGGTCACGCTTTTAAGTTTTTTTCAACTAAACAGACTTTGATAAGTATTTAAATGGAGGAACCGATTTGATGAATCCGATGATATCACTGCACCTCCGAAAAATTCTTTATCTCGTGGTTCGTACGAATCCGATATTCGTTGTTCGCAACTTTAACTGGATTAAAAATGGAACAAATGACCTTGAACCAAGTCAGAGTCTAGCTCTCGCTTCCAAAAGCCAACCCAGTCTTATCAGTCCTTTATAAACTTCTAGCTTGCACGACTTGAAAAATGTTTAGATTGGAATTACCTTGATCGTTGTGATTACTGACCCGAGATATTTTAAGTTTTCTACATTATTAAAATCATGATTCGGCATGGATATACTTCTGGGTATTGATAAGAATTTAGTTTTGCTACTGTTCAATTCCAAACCAAGTCTTCTTGAGTAGCAATCGAGCGGTATGAAACTGTCTCGATATCACTAAGTCTTCGGCCAAGAAGCACATTATCGTATGCATGTCCAAGAATGTGGCCTGATATAATAAAAATACAGCGTGAAGTTTCATTGTTACTTTTCCTTTACTAAGTAAGAAATACTCGCCGCTTGAGTATTGTAGTAGTAGAGTCTCCCTGTCGAACACCAGATGTTACTTTAAATGAGTCTGATACAGGCCCTTCGATTACCATTACATGTAGACCCAAGACATATGATCGCGGGCCAGAAGTTCTCGCGGTTAATATTGTCTTATGCCTGCGTATGCGATAGGAACATCGGTTCACGAGTCAAATTTATTTCATACTATGTACATTTGGTCGAAATATGTATTTTAATGATAGAGGAACACCACAAAACGAATATGGATCGAATTTTTGCGAAGGTGCAAGAAAATCTCGATAAAGAAACCATATTGAACACGTACGAGTTGATACATTTAGAAGGGAAGGTTGTTTGCAAGTATTACACCAAGAATTTGATCGCAAACGAATATTTGGTAGTACCGATATTTCGATAATTTGAATAAGACTGACGAGAATACAGTATCACAGTATCTGTTTTTGGGGAACATAAAGTTGCATTTCCGTTAGATATGACAAACCGATACTACAAGATAAAGTTTAGCAATAAGTTAGTTCAGCGTGTTTATCGATTTTCCGATAGCATTAATTTCCATAAGAATGGGTTTAAAGGCTCCTGTAGATTCTCAAAGAAAAATTTTCGCCAATAGATCGATCAATCTCGAAAAATTGTCTTTGTTAACTAAGAAAGAGAGTGATGCAACCGGGTATTTCGGAGAGGCTGTACTCGGTTGGGTGTAATCCATAAAAGGTGAGCCACGGCAATTTCACTTTTTATTGGGTGAGAGAAGGGATTTAATAAGCTACTTTCCAAATTCCAATCCCATAAAATTCCATGCGTCCAGGATCCAAATGCACATAAATTCCATTATCAAAAATCCCACCTTCTTGCTTTTCAGCAGCTATGATGTTATTTGTGTAATATTCCGTTAAATGCAAAGGAATAAAAAACGAAGCGAAATTTTGTGATGCAAGTAGAAGAATGAAAGGCACATCAATTGAGAGAAATTATAAAGAAACAAACACTTACACGACAAAGTAGCACATACGAGGGCGAAGTGAGAAGTCTGGTAAAAATGAAACAAGGAAAATTATTTTTCAACCTAGTCGCCTTTTAGCTCGATACACTTAGTCCAACATTTTTTCAATTTTTCGATCCCTTCCGAATAATACGATTTCTCCAACCCATCAAAATAGGCGTTTGTTGCAACGATGATCTTCTCATTAGAGCCGAATCTCTTTCCGCCGAGCCATTTCTTCAAGTTCGCAAACAGGAGATAAGCGCAGAGAGTTAAGTCTGGCAATATGGTGGATGTGGAAGTAATTCGAAGCGTAATACAAAGATTGTGGCCATGGCAACTACACACGTGTGCACCCGTGCAGTGTCTTGATGGAAGAGAACTTTTTTCTTCGCAAAATGTGGTCGTTTTTCTTTCAAAACGTCGTTGAAACGGTCCAATAAGTTGCAGTAATATTCGCCGTTGACTACTCTCTCCTTTTGAAGGTAATCTTGTTGGCCGATAAAACCGCGATGCAAAACTCTATTTTATTTCGCTTGAACATCGCCAAACCTGCCTCTGAAGTTGTCACACGCGTGCTTTTTGGTCGATTGTAAGCAAACGCGGCACACAACGCGCGAATATCTTTTTCACATTCAAATGTTCGTGCAATATATTGCGCACGCGTTCATCTGAGATGCCTACTATCTCAGCTTTCACTCTGCGGTCTTGCAATGCCGTTTCATGAATTTTGTCAACAATTTTTGGTGTGGTGACTTAATTTGGGCGTCGTGAACGTTCGGCATCAGTTGTGCTTGTACGACCACAACGAAAATTAGTAAACCACATGTGAATCATTTTAATCGATGGTGAAGAGTCTCCATAATACTTATCAAGCTTTGTTTTGGTTTGCGTAATGGTTTTCCCACGCAAAAAATAATGTTTAACGTAATTCACTTTTTTCGATGTTTGCAAAAAAACAAAGGGTTGTCTGTTTTCAATGGCTGTCAAAACTGAACTAAATGGCAGATCTGTCTGAAAATTTTAATTTGGTTTTAGCTGTCACTAGCTGGTACTGACACATGACATCTGGGATTTGCGATTGTGGCGCCCTCTGTTGTAATTTTACCAGACTTCTCACTAGAAGAATTTTTATTAAAGAACGAGCATGTGCAGAGAGTATATAGAAAAGTATTTTTTGTGTAGCTCGTGAATTTTGCAGGTCGATCGTGAAAATAATAAAGGGTTCGATCGGGGAGAATAAAGAAAAATGAATGTGAGTAATGTACACGTACGGATTGGCATAAAAAAGCTGGACGGTCGCTGATTGTAATGAGTATACGTGCCGCATGTTTTATGAGCGAATAAACAATAAGGTGGAGAGAGTGCCACGTATGCACGCGATGAATAAATTGTAGTGACCGCGAACAAGACGATGAGCCACTAAGGTCAATACATATTTTGTAAGGATTTTCCGTAAGCGAGATCAAGTACAATTCGTATAGTAGTGTTATGGCACAGTGTATACAAGGAGGGGTTTTGGTCGATTTATCATACTAGGCGTGCTATTATAATAACCGGGCTTCAACTGGTATTGCAAGTTTATTGACCCAAGTGCATCGATCATTTTGTGAAGGAGCGGGGCTCAAAAATGACAATTATCGTCACACGAGTCAACATCAACAGGTGGTAGCGACTTGTTTCCTCTGGTACCCCATGCCGGTGTGGACTGCTCGACTGAATGCGCGCAACCACAAACGCGCGATCAGGCTCTTCGGAATCTCAGAGCGACTCCTAAAATAATTCAATTGACATTTTAGCCTGAAGATGGAACCACAACGCCGCTTACACCGTGACTAGAGCGGATAACTTGTCGTTATTTTTATTTTGTTCTCATTTTCTTTCGGTGACAAAACAAAAGCTACGGGAATCCAATCGACAACAACGAGGTAGCGAAAAGAAATAAAATTTTGTAACGTAAAAATCAATAAACTATTTTTTTTTGTGGACAACCAGCCGGAATCCAAGTTATTTATTTAAGTCATTGGTATTTTCGGGAACTGCCTGGTCAGCACGTTACATATCTTATGTACCAAACTAAAATAAAAAATTAAATTATATTTACTGAACTATTTTGGTAATCAAAATTTCTAAACAGATGTCCTTTTTCCATTGTAAGTAAACTGGATAAGAAATTATGCAACAAAATGATGAAACAAAAGTAAAGTTTTCCCTGTATACATTCGTACTCGTATTACATGAGTTCACATTATAATGATTCAATTATTTAATATGTTTAACCAAATCCAACCCCATTGGGGTTTTGTGTGAGATCAAAAAGAAACCAAAATAACAATTTCCATACGATATAGAACATGTTTCGGTTTTTGTATATCACAAATCCACTTTGAAATGAATGAGAACATTTTTGTTGAATCATATGTTGGCCTATTTGATTAGCTTTGTAGCAGAAACAGTAATCGATTCCATAGGTACTAGTTTTCGGAATATGCACATAACTAGATTCAAAACCATAACCATATTCCTTTTTTTTGTTCATATCGTTCGGTTAAGCTATTTCCATTTGAAATAGCGAAAATTCATATCAAATTTACCTAAATTGTGCTTATACAAAAAAAACGTTTATCAGCGTATAGAAAAAATAAAAATCTTCAGGAATTTTTATTTGATTTTTTTGCGTTTCTAAAAATAGTGCCACCCAAATGTAGGTATAAAACGAAAAAAATTACTTTCGCTTAATGGTTTGATTATGGTTTAAAGGGAAGAACTATACGATATAAACATAATATTATCTCCTTTATGTATATTAATAGCAAATTCTTTTTTTAGTTTGTTTTGTATTCGTTAGTTTTTTTCAGGGTTTTGAGTTTTAAAACATTCCAGTCAAATTTATGGCGCACTAACAAAGAATGCGATACCAGCCTAAATTATACCAATAACAAAACATTCCGTTGGAAAACAACACATAACTTTCTAATTGCTCGTACCTCTCTCCAAGAAATTACAAACACAGGAAGATAGGGTAGGGGACATTGTTAGAAGAAAGAGTTCCGTTACAATAATGCACTTCCACTATTCTAGTTCAAAGATAACAGGCCCAACTTTCTTCTTTTTGTGATTGATTGGTTTGTTTTAACTGTATACCACCGGTCATTATGCGAAATCTTCCAGAAAGCAGGACTCCACCATACCCGGTTTAAATTAACTAAACGAACGATAGCGAAGGAAACATCAGCTGTAAGTAAAGTAAACTGGGCCATGTGATGACTCCGTCCTTATACTTACAGTTAGTCAAACTTAAATTCTTAAATCATAGACATTTTTAACTCGGCCTCTACGGATCGCACAAAGATGAGCGAAGTGGTTTTGAATTAGATTAAAAAGTAGGAAACCAATCTTACTTAGCCGCATGCTCGGAAATCTCTGAGAGTTTTGTTGTTCAAGAGAGAAGATCATTGGGTATAATACAAAACTTTTTAACGTCTACTTAATCTCGAAACCTATGGATCGCACAGAGATAATTGAAGTGATGATGGTGCTGAATTAGTATTTCATGTAAGAAATCAATTTTACTGTGCTGTGTAAAATTCAATTATTTGCTATTTACAATTTGAAATTCACTATTCATACCGCAGACAAAATAAACTCAGAAAATATTTCTAAGAAACGGATCTCTTCTGGTTGATTCGCGAGCCAACGAATAAATTTGACGGCAATGAAAATAACATTAAGTGAAATTATTATTTGGATATACATAAATTTAAATCTACATTATATTGTATTTAAGGAATAAACAATTGATTTCTTGTACCTGAAGGAATATAGATATATTTCAATTTACACAATTTTTTTTTAATTTTAAATTCCTATCTTCATTGCTCTTGGTTGAAAAATCTAAATACGACCCTGTTGTGTTATACACTTTCTCTTTTCTTTCCAAACTTAAGCCGCTTGGCATAGCTTACATTCGTTCTAAGTATATATTTCTATAAGTAAAGAAGAACGAGATTAGATGTTAAAATTGTAGAAAAATAAATGTAACAGTTTTTATTGATGTATTTACTGCATGGCAACATAGAAGATCTTAAACGACAGACGAATATTCAGATATCCAGCAACGAATCAATCAACTTAAGAATCAAGTTTTGCACAATTGCAATATACTTTACTTGTAATTGTGAAGTAAAAATATGTAGATCCAACGGTTTTAGAATCCCTCGGTTAAAATAATAGGGTGGCAATAAAGTTGATTTACGAAACAATTTTATTACATCCAACCGAACACTTGGGATCCCAGTTTGTATATAGCTGCTTTTATGGCCTAAATAAAAACAAAATATTCATCGAGCCACCCTCATAACAAAAATTTGTTCAGTTTTTTATCTGTGCAATAATATTATTTAAAAAGGAAAATAGAAATGAAAGTAATTTTCATTAAACGAATATTTTTGTGTTAGCTTTTCATTATTATACATTTTTGCCATTCGTATAATAAAACAAATCGAAATAAATTTAAATTTCATTTACTGTTTATTTTCTGCTGGAGTATCAAGGATTGAAAAACCTTATCAGTTCTCTTTTCTTTTATTCATTTCGTTGTGTGTTTTGTACTTTGGAATATTTCTCTTTTTCATGCCACATTACATAAACCTTTATTTTATAGTTCATTATGATCGAATATATAAAACTATATATAAAACATATAAAACTTTAAAAAGAGATAAGAGGTTTCAGAATACCCAGGTTTAGTAATCATACAACTCTTGTTTATGCCAAATGATAAAAACTCTATTTTAAACAGACATGCCTTTTACAACCGCGTAGTAATCCAATATATAACCAACCGCAACAAATAATACCGAAAATACAATTATTTTAATAGCCTGTTTTAAAAACTAAAATAATAATAATAAAACATAGTGCGGTTCATAAAAAAACACAATCGCGAAAAAGAAATCGATGACCTGCATAATTCCCATTCCCGATATTTAAACAAACATAATGGAATCATGATTCAAAACCACTTCAAATATTATATGTACAAACAAAGCAATCAGAATAACATTTCTATTTATCCATTTCTATTAATAAAATGTCCACTATATTTCGATAATCGAATTGTGATAAATAAATAAAAATTTTAAAAACATATTTATTTTAAAATCCTATTTGCTATATAAACCATATCGAGCCTGGCGTGTATACGTCCTCGCTCCCTCGCGCATACGTCAAAATATAAATATTACGAGTACAACTGTGTAGCGATTGTGGCCACGAAGGGTACATCAAAAATGTATTTGGATTTAAAATTATTAGGTATGCAAGTAGAAACTCGTCTTTTTTTTGAAAATATAATTGTTACAAAGATTAATTATCGAAATATTCGCCCTTACTATCTATGGTCTTTTGCCATTTATCAGGTAGATGATGAATGTCTTCGCGATAGAAACTTAGTAGTTTCGAAGTAAAATATTTATTGGGACATTTTTGCACATTTTCAACTTTCGTGAACCGCCGGGCCTTCAAATAAAATGACATCGATCTGAATAAGTGGTAATCAAAGGCAGCCAAATCTGGAGGATATGCCGCATGCTGTAAAAGTTCCCAGCAAAAGTAGAAGATGAGTTTCTGGATTGATTTTGCTGTATGTGGACGAGCGTTTTCATACTGCAATATTAATTTCATCCTTCCTTGGCCTGTAAATGGTCGTTTTTCCTTTTCTGCATCACTTAATTTGATCAATTGGACCAGGTAACGTTCAGCGGTAACAGTTTGACCAGATGCCAGAAGCTCGTAGTAAATAACTCCTTTCCAATCCCACCAGAGACTCAGTAACACTTTCTTGGTATTGATATTCATTTTTGCAATATGTTGTTGGTGGGCCTGGATTAACCGATAGTTTTCTGCGTTTAGGATTATCGTACAAAATCCACTTTTTATCGCCCGCAATCGTTTTGTACAAAAAATTCTTTCTTTTTGTTTTCTTCGGTCAATTTTCCTATTGCATGCAATCGAAGTGATATTGCTTGGTAACTTCTAACTGTGCTGTAAACTTTTTTGAGTTTGACACGGATATTCATCCAGTAAAATTGTAAGTTCACTCAAAGTCAAATTAATCAATTACATAGCTTGAGCAGCATTTTTTTTTCATTTGAAAACAGAATATAATGCAATTACGTAAAAAATGACTGAAACTTATATCACAAAGCAGCAATGACTAAGCTACATATGTCCAAAATGGCAGGCGATTTGTATACGTTCAAGTTTATTTCAATACAACCCCTTCAGAGCCGAGTTTCTACTTACACGCCTAATAAATAAATATTTGAAATCTATGTACGAGTAAAATCCTTTTGTATTGTTGATGTAGTCACAAAGGGATTTATGCATATTTTATTAAAACATGTTATTCGTCAGTTTACATTACTCGTAAATTAATTATCCTTTTTTAAACATTTTCGGTATAGTTTAGTAAGAAAATTTAATTGATATCCTGAACCCAGGATACCATTCTTGTATATTTTGTTCATGTACGTGTCTAGTGCGTGACATTATGTAATTAAATTTTAGAGTAACGTAATCGTTTTAAAAGAGAAAAAAATGTTATCAGGGTTTTTCAATTTAGTGTTTAACCTCAAAAGGTTAAAAGTTACAGCCCCTAAACAGATTTGTATAATTAAACTGAATAATATACAATACGTAGCATAGTGCGGTTGTTATTATATCCTAGTTATCTAACCAAAAGAAAACCAACAGAACGTTGCACATTTGCTTGTCAAGTAAGTTTCGCATTTAATACTCGTGGTTCAATCATTTAGTTTTAGATGATCAGTGACGGCATCTGTTTTTGTTCATTGGTTTGTGCCTAATTTCCATGGCTTGTTCTTATAAGATTGTTTTTTAGTAATTTTTATCCTTCCACACAGGATAGTCAGTATCCTTTTCTAATGCTATCGATCTTAATAAGAGCTTGATACTTCATTTTTTGTATTCTTTATTTATCACCTTATTTGCTCAGTCAGATGATTCAGTTCACTTTAATCAGTAGATATCGTAGTGTGCTGCCATTTCTTCGTGGCTCCTTTTACTGCAACACGGTCACTAATTGTTTTTCATAGTTTGGGGCAATCGCGCTCTCTTTGGTCTAGTGTGCTATCCCGTACTGACTGTTTTTTGTCTTTTACGAGGTTCGACTTCTGCATTCTTATCATCCTTCCTATACTTAATTCTATTAATTATAGCCGGAATGCATGATTTGCTGTGTGAAAACATCTTATTTCGCGCCCTATATAAATTTTGATGGCCAAATTTATAAATACAACGGGAATGCGTAAGGAAAAATATGGCAAACATAGTTAATGAATCAGCATCCAGAAACAACGTAATAATTGGTACTTATTTAGCAAAGCATTATAAATTAATAACAACAACAACAATAACAAAATACTTCATCATGATCCCAAGGTACATAACAGATGAAGCGCCAAAAAGCTCCGACTACCAAGATAGCCGATATATACAAAAATAACCGGTATGTGTGAAATTAATTCTGGTACAGCACGAAGCAAGGTAAACCTAGTAATACTACCTAGAACATAGAAGCATTGCTACTTAAAAAACAAGAACGCACCAGTTAATATAATGGACCGCTGGAAATATAAACATTTCAATAATCTACTATGGGCTGGCTCAAACTAAAGAGAAAGAGATTGTAGTGATTGATATCTTTATACTTTATAGTAAAGTGGTTGCACGGGAAAAATTAGAATTATTTTGAATATCGATTATTTAGTAGGAAATCCCTCAAAGTAGTTGTAGTTGCAGTCATACATGCCAGGAATTCATAAGGTGCTCAATTCAGTAACGAAAGCATCCCATTATCATTGTTGCAGAGAAGTGACCATATATATTGATATTTTTTGGAAGGTATTTACCTGTATGTAAATGCCTCCTTACAGGCGAGCACCCATTTTTATCCATTTTCAAATAATTCTACTCCATTCTTACAAACCTTCATTATTAATTTTATTTACAATCTGTTCAGTCCGACCAAAATGATAATAATTATCATATTTTTTGTGACCCTATAGCTCCATTCTGTTTAATTGTATGTCAAAACCGAGTGAACAACCCAAATCGATAGAAAATTGTAAATTAGTATTGTACGTCAATAAACGCTTGTACTTGTCATAACAAAAAATTTAATACCAATTTATAATGGACCTGACACAATTTACATCATGTACATAAATCACGTACTACAAATTTAGTGCATCTCTAGCACCTTACCATCTACGACAGGATTTTCTAGCACTATTATTCGAAAGCATAGATTAACACCGAATTAATTATAATTGTATTTATTTTTATTCGCTCTATCCAAACGCAAGACGCAGCTTTGAAATGTTTTGTTATAAATATGAAATTTATTTTAATGCCTTTATAATAGAGGGGGATAACTATTTCGAATGAAACTTATATACAAATTATTAAATCGTAAATTTTCAATTTGCAAGGTCTTTAGCAATAACCGGTTTATGGGTAACGACTAACGATACGGCGTCTTAACAATTATCTATAGGCCCACCCTCAACTATCCGCAATCAATTTGTATTTTAATTTGGAAAATCAATATGTATTGTTCTAATTTGCATACAAATTAGAAAATCGTTACAACGTCTAAACGTCTCTCTATCTAAACCTATAATACAGATAATTTCCAATATAGAGAGTTAATTAACATTATTTTTAATATAAAATCCAATACCACCGCCGAATAAAATTATCTCTGGAAAAACGAAATACGTGTGTAAATAAATTTTGCTTTTACCAACTACCTTTATCCTATAGTTGTTATTTACCTCTACATCGTAAGTTACAGTCAAACCCCAAATTACCCAGCATAAATTACTTGCGCTAAATAATTACGAAAAATTGATACTTAAGATGAGCCGAAATATAAATACTCTAAGATCGAATGGTATTCCAAACTACAATTCCTTAACAAATAATTGAAAAAATATGAAACTGGTGTTAACGTTTATTATATTTGGGTTTGACTGTAACATTATGTTTTTTTTATGAATATTTAAATTATTACAAATGAATACAATTCGTCTAGTAATTTTCTTTCTTAATTTAGTCACTTGTGAATGAGAAAAGGCCCATTGGTCAGCTTATACGTTATTTAGAGAAGTAGCCTTTGCACTGGTGTCCTTAATCCATTAAAACAATTGGTTTTGTTCTCTGCTATCGCCTTACTGCATGTGAAGTGTCCAACATACCACGAATCTCTTCATTTACATGTTAATAAATACTTTGTCTATGAATTACTGCAAGTTTTTTAGTTTCTTCTTGACCTGCTTGGATATTTAGGACCCTATGAAGGTCATCACTCCTAATGTACCACGTTATCTATACCACGTAGCACTTTGTTCTGAAAAGTTTGTATTATTTTGGTGTTGGTTTTCTTTATACAGCCTCAGAGCTGAATTCCGTAAGTATACAGGCTTTAGCGCCTGTTGTTATAATAGCAATTTATTTTCGGTTGACAATTCCGAATTTTTCCCGAGCAGCCAATACATTTTTCGATATTTGATATTAAGTTCATCTTTTTCTATTTAACGTTTTCTTTCCACCTGAGCCTGGTATCTAAGGTCAACCCTAAATATTTAGCCTTATTTGAATACGGCGATCTGCTGACCGTTAATGATTACAGGTTTATAGCTGACTTTTAGAATAGTAAAATTCGTATATTCTTGATATCGATTCATTGAGCCCGATACGCCACATGTTTGTCCATTTTATGATTTTGTCACATGCTTCTTGAAGTTTCGATGTCGGTTCCTCGATAGTGTGTCCTACTGAGAGAACAGCAGTATCATCGGCAAATATTGCAACGGTAACATCTTATTATTGAGGTAAATCTCTGGTGTAGAGCAGGTAAAGAATAGGTCCCAAAACACTACTCTGCTGGACTTCTGCCGAAAAGTTTTTTAGCTCGGAGTATTCTCCTTCATAATATGTCACCCGAAAGTGGCGATTCTCTATGTACAAGTATGCTTTTAAAATCATATAATAATATTGTTTTGGTAAATCTCTATGTAGTTTAAAGAGTAAATCTCTGTGCCACACGCACACCTTATCGAAGGCCTGCACCACATCTAAGAAGATACTAGAGCAAACCTTTTGCCTCTAATGAATTCTCAAAGACATCTGTAAGCCTATGCACCTGCTCAATAGTTGAGTGTTTCTCTCTGAAACCAAACTGATATTCTGGGATAAGGTTTCTTTCTTCTATGGTTCTTTTCAATCTTTTGAGCAACAACCTCTTAAACGCTAGTGTTGGTAGAAGTGAAATTAGCCGGTAAGATTTTCTATCATTCAGTGCCTTGCCCGGTTTCGGAATCATTATTACTTCAGTTTTGATGTTTGTGAGCTGTGGTGAATTTGTTTTTTCTATTACATTTTCACTAACTGTCATAATAACAAGAGAAATGATCAGATATTAAACTTTCTTCATTTTCTAAGAAGATGTAGTATTCCGATATGCCTTTAGTGAGGTAGAATTCTATAAGGTCTGGGATTTTGCTAGGATCAGATGGCCAGTACGTTGGTTTTCCTCCTGAGTAAAATTCACAGTTTGAGTATTAGCCAGCTGCAAGTAATTCTTTGCCTTTTAGAGAGGTTAATCTTGAACCCCAGAAGGTATTTTTTGCATTAAAGTCACCTCCGATAATGAAGTTACTTCCTAATTTCTGGAGCAAGTTAATGTAGTCTGCTTTCTTTAGGTTATACCGTGGGGGATAATATATTGTAGATATATGTTACAGGTGTTGTGATAACCAAATTTAACCGTTTCGGTGGTTACTTTCATGGATTCTATTTCTATTTTTAATTCTTCATGATGATTAATATTATCCCTAATAAATATTGCTGACTCTCCTCTTGCCCGTTCTGCTGGATCTGTGGTATAGTAACAAGCATATCTCCGAATTTATACATAAGAGCTACTGGTAAAATGTGTTTCTGGTAAATATTAAGCATATATCAATTTTCTCAGTATTTAAAAATAGTTCTAATGCTAGGTGTTGTGTTAATTCGTTTGCATTTTATATGGCTCTATGAGTGGTTTTGATATCTGGTTTCTGCTCAGGAATTTTGAATTGAACTATGTATTGCCGACATTATTTATTTTGAGCTATTTTGGAACTTGGTATTCCCAGAAGATTGAGTCGATCCAAAATTAACTTATTTAGTTTATTCTGTTCCTCAAGGCTATTTAAAATTGCTTGGACAGTGTTTTTGAAATTTTCGGTACCGTTGGAGTCATTTTCTTTCGAATTTGAAGAGGCCTGCGCATATGTATAATTCTCCCTACGCATAGTTATACTTCATTCCTTGCTCGATCCTTGTTTGGATAAACCCCCTTTAGGTTTACGTGCCTGATCCCTCATTTTCTGTAGCTGCTTGGCAACCTCACATCCTCGGTAGCTGGCTGGATGCTGCCCATTACAATTTATACATTTTACTAGTTCTTGCAAGTTTGTGATGGATGCTGTCCAGCACATTTGACACATCTTGGTTCGTGTGTGGAATATCATTGCGTATGGTTATAGCCTACGCATTTTTTACATTGTACTATTCTTGTACTGCCTCTTTTAACAGCTTCGATCTTTACCCGCATGTTGAGTATACCAGTTATATTGTAAATTTTTTCTATTTGCTCGGATTAATCAAGTGTTAGAATGGACAGGGGAAGCCCTCTTTTCGAAACGGATTCTAGTCGGTTCTCTCCGATGCGTCTCTCTTTTTTAATAATGTTCACGGCATCTAGGATGTTAAATCCTTTATTTTCTAGGTCCTTCATTATTGAATTACTTTCACCGGTTGGATGTAGGCCTCTTGCCATACCTTGGTGGGACGATCGTTTTTATTTTCGTACGTGTACCACTGATATTTTTCCATATTCAGATTCATTGACAAGTTTCTGTATGTGTTTGAATTGGAAGTGTTAATCTTCCACTTCCATACATTATTGTTCAGAGCAGTACTTTGTACTCTGGTTCCGTAACAGTACTCATTACATTTTGGATTTCTGAATAGTTAGTTACTCCTACTATAAAAATCGGTGGAGGGATTTTTATCTTTGGGTGTGTAACGATCTAACGGACAGGCATGTGGTCACAACCAATAGATACTTCTATTGTGGAACTAGAAGCCCAGATCGAAAACAGAAAAAAAAACTTTAATCAGGCAGAGGCTTCCTTGGTGGACTCTTGAAGCGCGGCTATGGCTCAGCAGTTTGGGCGTGGGATTTTGGAGGAGGAAGCTTGCCTAATTTTGGAATTGCCACCAGAGGAAATTATAGATTTACTATCAACAAGTTTTGGGATCGCTATACCACTTTCTCAGACAGTCATACTTACCCCACCGAACTCACCCATCATGTCACGGTCCCATCCTCACTTTCACTTCCTTCACTTCATCCTGGAGCACTTAATCACTTGACAAAGAAAAACACATCGCAAAATGTCGAGCAACAAACAAGGTGAATTAAAGCGAAAAACTAGTCCTTTTAAGTTCTGAATACCTCATTATGAATAAATTTTATTTAAGAAATTTTTAAACAGGAAATGAAAATTTAGATTTTTAAAGTATTAGTCAATGTTAGTAAATTAGGTAACGCTACGAAATAATAATGCCACCATAACAAACTATTTCAAACCGCTGGAATATTATCAAAATAGCAATAATGTTCGCAAATAAAAAAAAATAAAAACAAACAGAAAAAAAAACCCAAAAAAAATGTTGGAAGTACTTTGTTAGGCTAATAATGATAACTTATGAATAGTTATTAAAATTTATATAATTCATGAAATTATCTAGAGATTTGTTTTAAATATGAATAGTAATTAATATTAAAAATTATTATTAAAGACAAAGATTAACTAAACATTTGTATGGCTGACGCCTTTTCCATCCAATTTTTCTTCCATATTGGTTGATTTGTGGTTTACCATACGTTAGGCCGTACGGTAGATGGAAACCATGATGAAGAGAATTGTAATAAGTATACTCAAATTTTCTACGTTTTTATTGAATTTTATTTAGCGTTGAACACGATTAATTACTCACTTTAATCAATTTAACCCCCACGCATGTGGGTTTATAATGTTTGTGCACAAATAATTTCCACTAAAAGTTTGTGATCACTAATTTTGTCGTTCACTCACGTTTTTATGTGTACGAATAACTTTAGTATCCACTGTCCTTATACACATAAGCACTTGTTATTACACAGATGAATAAAAAAAAATTCCGAATATTATTAAAATACTATTAATTCATTCCATTTAACAAGACATTAGTACGATGCAATGATTCTAATTTTTGAACGATGCAATGATTCTAATTTTTTCTAATGAAACGGAATTTTCACTTAGTACAAAACTTTAGAACCGTTCTTTTTGAACCGGTGCTCAAATCACTAAAACACTAAAAGTTCGTTATTAATTTTTTTTGTTTTTAAACAAAGTTTTTGGTAGATGCTAAACACACATATAAAATTATGAAATGTTTGAGCTTTAGAATGCACTGTCGATTATAGGATTTTATTATTCCATTCAAATTTTAGCTTTTTATATCACATGTTTTTATTTGATTTTTAGTTGATAAATTTTATTATATTTTCACAAAGGATTATTATTATTATTATGTTATATGAATTATTAGGTATATTATATGAATTATTATTATGGAATTATTACAATAGGTATATTATATATTAGAAGTCGATACACGAAATTATTAAATTATTATCATAATATAATTTACGATAGTTAATAAATTTCACATATCATTTAGCTTAGAATCTAGTAAGTTTTAAATAATATAAGTAAAGTAGTTAGCATTTTGTAAAAAAAATAATTTTTAAGTTAGACTTTACTTAATTTAGGCAAATAACTATACAGAACTTAAATTCGACACTCTCAAAAAAAAAAAATAATTTAATTGTTTGGTGCTACTGCTACCGAACTTAATATTCAACTCCCCGCGTGTTGATTCAATTGCCTCTTTATAGGTAAACAAAAACCCGTAATCATCATCGTGCGATATTTTTCGTTGTCAAGATCGGAAAGCGATCTCGTTTATCCATTGATTATCGTTTCTTTTAACGGAAAAAAACAAATACTTTTCGCTAGTACATTTCAATATAGATAACATAATATAAACTAGGGGATGACCACCGTGCCTGATCTTGGGGCGAACAAAATTCGTAACAAATCGTGGGGACGACCTTGCCCTGAGATGAGTCTTATTCCGGGTATAGGTCACCTGACCAAATCAAGACTTCCGAATTATACTTTTATGTCTTTGAGATGGTAAACTCCAATAGATTGTCCATTCAAATCCTCTAGCTCCACTGAAACATTACCAATTACGTTAGAGACAACACATTTTATAAACTTGGGTGCGAGCTTAGCCGCAAAATTATCGGATGCCTTGCTCTGGACGAAATTTCGGACGAAAACCGTTTGTCCTACACGTACGTCGGGTAGTCTACTTCGTGTGTTGTATATTAACTGAGATTTCCGATTTGCCGCTTCTAAGTGCTGTGCAACTTTTCTGTACACCCGATGCAACATCTCTGGTTTATCCTCTAAATATACTTGATTTCCCCCAAGTTCTTGGCTCGCCTTAAGCAGTTTATATACCGTGCCATGAAGAACAGCGTGTTGTCCAAATACTGTGAAATGTGGAGACACTCCAGTGGCTTCATGGACCGAATTCCTTAACGCATTTGTCACGGCATCTAGTTGAATATCCCACACTTTCTGGTCCGAGTGAATATATGAGCGAAGTGCTGCAAGTAAAGTGCGATTTACTCTCTCGGATGCGTTGCCCTGAGGTGCATATTTCGCCGTAAATATATGACGTACACCATATTTTCCACAGAGGTCATTCATTAGACTACAATCGAATTGTTTCCCATTATCTGTCACTACTACCTCAGGAACCCCGAACATCAAAAACACCTGTGATTCGAGAAATCGTACTACTTCATTGGCAGTTACTTGACGCACAGCCCTGGTTAATACAAATTTAGATAAATGGTCGACGGCAATCAGTATATGGGTGTTACCCTTACGCGTTCGGGGGTAAGGTCCCAAGAAATCGAGGTATATCCTTTGCCAGGGTCTCGAAGTAGCAGGAAGAGTTCCCAATGGAGGACGATTGCAATACTTGAGAGCCTTGTTAGTTTTACATAATTCACAAGCACTAATGAAATTTTTGACATCATTTGATAAGCCGGGCCAATAAAAATAGCGTTTTAAAATATCTACGGTTTTCCGTATGCCTAAATGGGCAGAACTTGGAGGTGTGTGGCTAGAATTAATTAACGATTTCCTAAGCTCGTCGGGGACAATTAATTTCCAACAGGGTATATCGTCATCAGTTGGAATTTCCGTTAGAGGCTTAAGATTGATGTACACCTTACCATCGAGGGTTTTAATATTAGTTTTAGAGCGATTGGTTTCCAAAGCCAATATTAGTTTTGTATAGTTTTCCGATTGAAAAGCAGGAGAATCGTATGGAATATGTAAGGGTCGCTCTAAAAGAGAAAATTCATCCATATAAACACGTTACAACGCATCGGGGACACAGTTTTGCGAGCCCTTGCGGTACTCAATAGAAAAATTAAAGCCCTGGAGCTTTAAGCTCCAACGAGCCAATCGACCCGTCAAATCTTTGGTTGACATCAACCATGTCAAACTCGCGTGGTCCGTAATTACAGTGAACGGAAACCCTTCGACATATGCTCGAAATTTGTCAATAGCCATCAATGCTGCTAAGCATTCAAGTTCCGTTACACTGTAATTACGTTGGGCACCTGAAAGTTTATGCGACATATATGCCAACGGTCTATCCTCCCCACCGTGATTCTTTTGAAAAAGAACAGCTCCGACACCCGTCGAGCTCGCGTCACACTGGATAAAGAAACGCTTATTGAAATCAGGTGTGGCTAAAACCGGACTTGAGACCAACGCTGATTTTAGCTCCTCAAACGATTGTTGAGCTTCTTCGCTCCAGTAGAACTTTCGACCCTTCTTCAAAAGGTCAGTCAGGGGGGCCGACACCACAGAATAATTTCGTATGAAACGGCGATACCATCCCGTGACACCCAAGAACCTTCTCACTTGACGAATGGTTTTTGGTGCTGGGAACTCTGCAATGGCCCTCACTTTCTCGGGATTAGGACGTAATCCTCCCTCACCAACTACATGACCAAGGTATTCGATTTCTCTCAGTAAGAAGCTACATTTTTCCACATTGATGGTAAGACCCGCTTCTGTGAGTCGATCAGCTACTTCGGAAAGAATCTCGAAGTGTTCATCTAATGTGGCTGTGGTTATTAAGAGATCATCGAGATATACAAATACCCGATCATGCAGTTGATGAGGAATAACCCGGTGCATCAACCTCGACAAAGTTTGGAGTGCATTGCAGAGTCCAAACGGCATCACTTTAAATTGGTACAATGGGCGTCCCGGGATGGTAAACGCTGTTTTCTCCCGTGAGCCTGGATCCAAAGGGATTTGCCAAAAGGCATCCTTCAGATCCAAGCTCGAAATATACCTAGTCTGATCCAGTCTGCTCAGTAAGCCGTCAATCAACGGTAGTGAGTAGGCATCCTTTTTAGTATGAGCGTTTAGTCTCCTGGCATCCAGACATAATCGCACGTTTCCGTTGGCCTTCTTCACAATTGCCATCGGGGAGCTCCAGGCACTATAGCTTTCTTCAATTACATCAAATTGAAGCATTCGGTCAAGCTCTTGGTAAATTAGTTTTTGTACCGCGGGGGAGACAGCGTAGAATCGTTGTTTGACCGGTGACGCATCACCAACGTCAATGTGGTGACTCAGTAAATGAGTGCGTCCTAGCCCCTTGTTCTCGAAGTTTGGAAAACGGGCGATTATATTCTGGAGCTGCTGCCGTTGATCTTCGGTCAGATCGTGCTGTTTCGGTAGTTTTTCTATATTTTGAGTGACTGATGCTAAATCTAATTCGGCAACTACCCTAGGTGCGATACCAAAATTCTCCCAAAAGTCACACCCTAAATATAAAGATTGCTGGAGCGAGGGAACCACAAAAATGTTCATAGGGACTGTTTTCGCATGGAACGACACATTTGCGTTAATATATCCTACTACTGGTTGGGAGGAACCGCAAGCCGTTTGAACGTATGTCGCTATTGGATGGAGCACGAGTATATGTTTAGCAATGAAGTGGGAGGCTCCATTACCAAGTGCAGTAATGGTCGCTCCGCTATCTAAGAGACCTTTGAGTTTGGTACCCTCAAGCTCGACAGTAATAAAAGGACGGTTGTCTTCGGAAGTTCCAGGCCAAGTATTTAATACTGTTTCAGCACATTTGGCATACATGCGCCTGCGTTCAACAAAATATTTCTTAGATCGAAGTCTAAACTAGTTTAGTTTAAGGCGATTACGGTCAAACGTTTTGATAGAATTAGCAGGAGCAAAATTCATGGATGATGTTGGTGGTCCGATTGGAGTTTGGAACCCATCGTTTGGGGTCGCGGCAAAATGGTTCGAAGTCCAGAATTTGGAGGTCGGAAATGAGCTGGACCGCTTCGTCTCATCTCCGGAGTGGCGTTTTCCGATTTTCTGGAACACTCGGAGCAATGTACTGTTTTGACCTCTGCTTTACCACAAACATAACAGAACGTTTTGGAAGGCAAGTCACATCTAAACCAATGGTGGCCGACTCGCCGACAATTAAAACAGTAAAGCATTGATGGCGGGGCAACGTTACGGTTGAACGGAATCGACTGACTATAATTCATTTCATTGATATTGTACGGAGAATAATATTCAACCGAGGCATCTGGAGGTCGGAGATGAGCTGAAAAATTGGTATCATTACAGACGATCGATCGAGAAGAGCCACTTTCCGGAATAATAGCGTTCGCAACTGGAAAGTTCTCATTAGAAGTTGATATGGCGTGTATGGTATGCGTTTTTCTATTTATTTCCATGGCTGGTGTATGTCCAATTCTTTTCCAGGTGTCTTCAGTCGAAATGCAAATACTGACCAGTTCGCTGACTGAGTCTATTAGTCTTCCAGCTAAATGAGTAATTAATCCGAGACGCATATTTTTCTTCAGAATTTCTAATAGTTCGCGCTCCGAAAGCGGAATTTTCATTGGCATCGCTATTGAGAGAATATCGTAATAGAAGTCTACAAAAGTTTCATCCAGCTTTTGCTTGCGATCATCAATTAGCTTTCGAATATCAACATCTGTCCGCCGATCTTGGAAACGGTGAAGGAAGGAATAACGAAGATTATGCCAAGTACATTTAGGATTATTCTGAAGGGTAAGCCAATAATGTTCTTGGGCAGGACCACTGAGTAGAAATGTTACATCATTAACTAACTGTTCTAAAGACACACCATGGGTCATGGCTAGGTGTTCAATTCGCATGAAGAATTTTTCTATGGCTATACTGCCCGGTAAACCATCAAACTTCACATTCCATTTATAAACGGGAGTTGGTTTTGCTAATTTTTGTAAATGGCCACCTGGATTTTCAGAAAAATCATGATTTTGAGAGGTCACGTTTTGTGCACTATGCGGCTCAGCAACAGTTGCTTGAGGTCTCCAATTATAATGTGGCGTAAAATTTCCTCCCCATGGTAATTGCGTCATTGGCTGATAGGGTGGAAAATTCTGATAGACCGGGGCGGTAATAACGGATTAATATAACCTGGTTGTGGTGGATGCTGATAATACGACTGTGGAGGAGGTTGAACATTGGCCTCACGATGTTGTTTTTCGGGACATGCAACACGCGAATTCGGAGTCGACCGATTTTCTAGTGTTGGATGTTCAATTGGAGGCTTTTGGGGCTCTGGTTGTTTACTGGGAATCTCTTCGACGAAATCCGCTATGTGAAGTTGACTCAGGTTCATTAACGAAGTGTCCACGTCCTGCGACTTTTGCTTGTGATTTACACATAATGTTAACAGATTATTACAACTTTCTAAATACGTCTCACATGCAATTCGTACCTCAGCTAAAGTATATAGGCGTTCCATACGTCCCCGGATATGAATTAATTGAGTAGCGATAATTTCGAGTTCTTCGTCTGCATCAGGATTATTCTCCAGAAATTTAAGGCACCTTGCTCGAAGGTCTTGTAGTTTAATGGAAATTAAAGATATTTCGCTATTCGGAAATCGAAGCGCATATTTATGAGGTTTTACGGGTACTAATTCCTTATGATCAGTTTCCTGTTGAAAACGGGCATCTAAAGCGGCAAATTGGGTCTTCAGAGGACCACTTATTTCACGTATCTCGCATTCTATTCGAAAATCGTCACTTTCTAGATTTTCGGATTTTAAAATAAATGTCGCCATTGTGAATTTAATTTATTTAAACCAAACACGGATATTTCAAAATAGGTATTGGTGGGACTAAAAAATATGGGATTTGTTCAAAATAAGGCAATGTAAACTATAAAATAAAATTGAAATCGTAAATGGGACTGAATAATCTTATGTTTTAGGAATTTTTTTTTTTTTTTTTTTGAATTGTACTAATCCGTAAAGACAAAATCTAGAAAATTTTTATTTTTATTTTTATTTTTTTTTTCGAATGAAGAAAAATATTGCTAATAATAAAATCTTATAATTGACACGATAATATATATTTTAAATTCGCAAGCTAGTAAGAGAGGATGCAGCCGTGGCAGAATGAAGCGAGCTCCAAAAGTAGGTAAGTATGATTGTCTGTGGTGGTATAGCGAGAAGAAAAATTTAAAAAAGAACAAGGAAAACAGGAAAAATTGAATTCATGGTAGTCATATTCTACAAATAAATCTACCTCATTTGTGAAGGAACCAATTGTATGAAAATCGCATGAACTCGTGCAAATTTAATGAAACTCGAACAATGACATCAACAAACTAAGATTTGGAAAGATTGCGGTTTCTTGTAACCGTTTAATAATGTTCAAGACCTTGAACCACACCTACCGTCAACAGGTTTGTACCTGGAAATATATAGGTGTATTCACGTGGCTTTAACAATATACCGAAAAAAAATAATAATAAAACGGTTAATGAGAAAAAAAAATAACACACCCATATGAAAACTAACATTTGCATCAACACAACAAGTATGGAGGCAAATGCGCACATGGATGATTAACGGAAAAATAATAAAAAAAAAATTAAATTGTATAAATTGTTTAAAATTATATAGCCGTAAAATAAAGCAAAAGGTTTGGGCGCCACTGTAACGATCTAACGCACAGGCATGTGGTCACAACCAATAGATACTTCTATTGTGGAACTAGAAGCCCAGATCGAAAACAGAAAAAAAAACTTTAATCAGGCAGAGGCTTCCTTGGTGGACTCTTGAAGCGCGGCTATGGCTCAGCAGTTTGGGCGTGGGATTTTGGAGGAGGAAGCTTGCCTAATTTTGGAATTGCCTCCAGAGGAAATTATAGATTTACTATCAACAAGTTTTGGGATCGCTATACCACTTTCTCAGACAGTCATACTTACCCCACCGAACTCACCCATCATGTCACGGTTCCATCCTCACTTTCACTTCCTTCACTTCATCCTGGAGCACTTAATCACTTGACAAAGAAAAACACATCGCGAAATGTCGAGCAACAAACAAGGTGAAAGCGAAAAACTAGTCCTTTTAAGTTCTGAATACCTCATTATGAATAAATTTTATTTAAGAAATTTTTAAACAGGAAATGAAAATTTAGATTTTTAAAGTATTAGTCAATGTTAGTAAATTAGGTAACGCTACGAAATAATAATACCACCATAACAAACTATTTCAAACCGCTGGAATATTATCAAAATAGCAATAATATTCGCAAATAAAAAAAAATAAAAAAAAACAGAAAAAAAAATCCAAAAAAATGTTGGAAGTACTTTGTTAGGCTAATAATGATAACTTATGAATATTTATTAAAATTTATAACTATTCATATTAAAATTTATATAATTCATGAAATTATCTAGAGATTTGTTTTAAATATGAATAGTAATTAATATTAAAAATTATTATTAAAGACAAAGATTAACTGACTTAAACATTTGTATGGCTGACGCCTTTTCCATCCAATTTTTCTTCCATATTGGTTGATTTGTGGTTTACCATACGTTAGGCCGTACGGTAGATGGAAACCATGATGAAGAGAATTGTAATAAGTATACTCAAATTTTCTACGTTTTTATTGAATTTTATTTAGCGTTGAATACGATTAATTACTCACTTTAATCAATTTAACCCCCACGCATGTGGGTTTATAATGTTTGTGCACAAATAATTTCCACTAAAAGTTTGTGATCACTAATTTTGTCGTTCACTCACGTTTTTATGTGTACGAATAACTTTAGTATCCACTGTCCTTATACACATAAGCACTTGTTATTACACAGATGAATAAAAAAAAATTCCGAATATTATTAAAATACTATTAATTCATTCCATTTAACAAGACATTAGTACGATGCAATGATTCTAATTTTTGAACGATGCAATGATTCTAATTTTTTCTAATGAAACGGAATTTTCACTTAGTACAAAACTTTAGAACCGTTCTTTTTGAACCGGTGCTCAAATCACTAAAACACTAAAAGTACGTTATTAATTTTTTTTGTTTTTAAACAAAGTTTTTGGTAGATGCTAAACACACATATAAAATTATGAAATGTTTGAGCTTTAGAATGCACTGTCGATTATAGGATTTTATTATTCCATTCAAATTTTAGCTTTTTATATCACATGTTTTTATTTGATTTTTAGTTGATAAATTTTATTATATTTTCACAAAGGATTATTATTATTATTATGTTATATGAATTATTAGGTATATTATATGAATTATTATTATGGAATTATTACAATAGGTATATTATATATTAGAAGTCGATACACGAAATTATTAAATTATTATCATAATATAATTTACGATAGTTAATAAATTTCACATATCATTTAGCTTAGAATCTAGTAAGTTTTAAATAATATAAGTAAAGTAGTTAGCATTTTGTAAAAAAAATAATTTTTAAGTTAGACTTTACTTAATTTAAGCAAATAACTATACAGAACTTAAATTCGACACTCTCAAAAAAAAAAAATAATTTAATTGTTTGGTGCTACTGCTACCGAACTTAATATTCAACTCCCCGCGTGTTGATTCAATTGCCTCTTTATAGGTAAACAAAAATCCGTAATCATCATCGTGCGATATTTTTCGTTGTCAAGATCGGAAAGCGATCTCGTTTATCCATTGATTATCGTTTCTTTTAACGGAAAAAAACAAATACTTTTCGCTAGTACATTTCAATATAGATAACATAATATAAACTAGGGGATGACCACCGTGCCTGATCTTGGGGCGAACAAAATTCGTAACAGGTGTGCTTCGTTTTGTTTATGGTTTTGTTTTCCGTTTTTCGATTTGTTTTATCTGTTTTCAGGCAGATTAACTCGCGTTGAAGATTGGAGATTAGAAGCTCCATGTCTTCAATTTTTTGTTTTAGTGCTTGATTTTCTTTTTCTAGATTAAAATGTCAATCATTTGCATTGCTACCGACGTTCAATATATCGGTTTCAGAACTGCTTCTGCTTTTGGCATACGTTCTTGCTGTATTTGACTGCTGTTGAAACGGATTCGCTGTTTCAAAATTGATTTCGCTGACATGCAATAAGTAGTTCTCCCCAGAATCCATGAAACCGACCCCCGAAGAGTGTGGATTATCCAATTTGAAAAATGGTTACCACCTGGGGTAAATCCTGTTGTGTTTTGGTCCATTGCATTGTGTTGGATTGACTATTCGCTATATTGATCCACTAATACGAAGGGATAGTTACCACAACCGTTCGTGTTACAATACATTGCCCAGGGTGCGCCCGTATCCGAGAATACTTCGTGGAGGCTGTCAATCATTTACACCCCGTAACATTATGTAAACTTTATTTAAATATATAAAATAAATTAAAATAAATTACAAATAATATTAATTTCCGACGACAATGTAGAAAATTGTAAAATCTTAAGATTTCTGTAACTGATTGAATTGATCAAAACGATATGATAAAAATCACAACAGTTGTGGATAATTTAAAAACAATGGTAAACTACTAACATCATAAAGTTAAACGAAGAGTTTGGAAGAGTCTTTGGAATCTACATATTACATCTGTTTGCCCGTAGCATACATCTTTCATATTTGTGTTTTCGCGATACATAAAGGAATCCTTAATTCGCATTTTTCCCCTTTTACTTAAACTACGACCAGCTGAGGAAAAGGATATTTGTATGCGGGAATAGCACGTCGGTTTGAACTTTGAAAACAAAATTGAAAGGTAACAAGCGATAAATTAACTCAGAAATGAAACAAGAAATGGAAGGTTGAATATGTTGTGTCCCTCACTCCTTACTCCAGGCTTGTCCCAGCCAGGATCGCAGGGTTTGGTCCCACATTGTCGAATCGCAATTTTCCGTTGGTAAAATAAATAGATGTGGACAAGCGTTGGCATGCAGCAATATCATCTTCTGCCTTCCTTGGCCCGTAAATGGTCTGTTCTCCTCCACAGCGTCACTTAATCTGATAAATTGGACCAGGTAACGTTCAGCTGTAACAGTTTGACCGGGTTCCAGAAGCTCTTAGTAAATTACTCCTTTACAATCCCACCATACGCATAGTAACACTTCCTTGGCATGAATATTCATTTTTTGCAACATGTTGATGACTGGCTTGGCTCAACCGATGGTTTTCTGCGTTTAGGATTAACGTACAAAATCAACTTTTCATCACTCACAATGATTTTGTGCAAAAAATTCTTTCTTTTGTACAGAGAAAGCTAATTCATGCAGATGTCAATTCTTCGGGTTTTTTCTTCGGTCAGTTTATGAGGTTTATGAGTCGTATTTGTTCGGAGTTTATGAGTCGTATTTGTCCCATTGCATGCAATCAAAGTGATATTGCTCGGTGAGTAACTCCTAACTGTTCTGCGATCTCTTTTTGAGTTTAACACCGATTTTCATTCAGTAAAACTTTAAGTTCTTCGTCTTCAAATTATTTTACTGCACCTGGACGTGGATCGTCTTCAAGACTAAAACTACCATCACGAAATCTTGCAACCCGCTTTTTTACTGTTCAATGACTCGCAGAATGTCCACTCAAAGACGAATTAGACAATTCCATAGCTTGAGCAGCATTTTTTTCATTTGAAAACTGAATAGAATGCAATGACGTAAGTGTTGCTTATCGACAACCATCTCTTAAAATTGATGCACACGGAACGACAGCTTGTAAATGACTGAAATTTATGTCATAAAACAACAATAACTAAGCTACATATATCCAAAATAGGGAGCGATTTGGGTGCGTTCAAGTATATTTTAATGCTACCAACTTCAGACCCGAGTTTCTACTTATACACCTAATAGATAATGAATTCATCAAAATTATGTGGTTAAAATGAGTATCAATTCGTGCTCAAGAGATATTAGCTCCAGCGATGGATTCATTAAACCCAACTAAACTTGCGAAATTTGCAGATCGTTTATTAGAGACCATGTTACAATCTCACATTATGCCAGTATCAACCAATCAGCTTGATAATCAAATTGAATCCATTATCTGGTTGCAAATTAAAGAAATAAATCGTCGTATTGACGAGATGATACGTGATAGATCATGAAATGAAATGATCGCCAGTTTCGGTTACAAAATAGACCCACCAAGGCATTCATTCTTCGATGAAGTAACTTTAAAGCAAAAGACCAAACATAACTTTTTCAAACGACGGCTTGTGAAGGAAAACTATAAAATTGTCGCCTCAAAATTTTTGATCCTACATCTAAAACTAATTTGTCAATCGACACTGGAGCAATCATTTCTGTAATACCTGCGAATAACAATAAGAGAAAGAATGTCAACATTAATCTCGAGCTTTTCGCAGCCAACGGATCAACAGTCCGCACTTTCGGTTCCCGACGAATTGATTTATATATCGGCCTCGAAGACGATTCACATGGAAATTCATTTTAGCAGATGTAACGATGGAGATTAAAAGAAAAGATTTCCTCAAACGCTCAGGTTTGTTGGTCGATGTCCAAACCAATCGTCGACTCACTAACCTTAGTACAAGTATCAGCAATTGCATCAACATCAGACATTCCAACATTAAGGGTAATCAACACTGCACTAATGATGTGAGAATGTTGCCTTTATTCAAAGCCAAGGGAATACAGTTGCAAACTTCACGTAGATCATATTGCAACTCGAGGTCCTCCAATCGCATGCAAAAATAGACGTTTATCTACGTCTAGTTACACAAAACGTTACACAGGGTATTTGTCAGCCTTCCGAAAGTCTTTGATCCAGACTATTGCATCTGGTAACTGGAGACCATGCGGTGATTACCGCGCGCTTAATAACAACCATTCCAGATAGATCCCCGATGCCTTACCTCCAGGATTTTCCTCATCAGTTACGGAATATATAGTGTTTTCCGCCATCGACTTAGTGCGTGCCTACCATCATACTCCGATTGAACAAGCAGATGTTTCAAAAAGCGCGATATCAATACCGTTCGGACTATTTGAATTCGTTTGAATGACGTTTGGTGTGAGGAATGCAGGCGACACATTCCAGCGATTCATCCATTCAATCTTCAATGGTGTGGATTTATGTTTAAGAACCTTGATGATTTGTTAATTGCTTCATACTCAATTACATAATATTTGCATTAACAAAATATATGCATTAGCATCAAACCAATGCACCAGGAATCATACCATTTACTAAGCGTGTTCATGATATACTCAAATTTAACATACCAGATAGTGTTAAACTTCTTAGACGATTTTTGGTGATGTTAAATTTCTATCGCACATTTATACCGAATGGGAACCAAGCAATTCTCTGCGCTTATCTTAAAGGAAGAAAGAAAACTTATGGTCGAAGTGTTGACAATGCTTGGCAACCGCTACAATTCAATCGAAGAAATCGGAAACTCAACAACTGTATTGCACCTAAGATAGAAAATTATTTACTACTTATTCCGCAATTAAATGATTTCGTTATCTGGTTAAATTTCGAAATGCACATTATTCACCGACCATAAACCATTGATATACGCATTTGACCAGAACCCTGATAAGACATCACAACGTCAATTCCGATACTTGGATTACATTGGTCAGTTTATAACCGAACAACAGATATGTGGGACGAAAAATGTTGTCACAGACACGCCATAAACTATGCAAATACAGCAGAAGCACAACAATCAGATGAGGAATTAAGAAATCTCTTGGAGATCAACGTTACATTGAAATTCATGAAAGTTCCAATTGCTTTCAATTCAAACTTGAGGATCTCTTGGGAAATCTCGACTTGGAAAAATCGATAATATATACCACTGGATTTCCGCAGGTTGGTATTTGAATCTATACATAACCTATCCCATACAGGAACTCAAACGTCCGTTATAGACATGTCAGAACAATTTACTTGGGCCAGTATCAAGGGTAATGTTTTGTCTTCCAATGATTTTTCAATCATTTCTATGTACCTCTTCTATGTTGTTTCTGTCGATTAAATCGATTAGTACCTTTAAAAAGTGCCCGGAAGGTTAGTGGTCAGATTGGTGGATCACACTCTCAGACCATGCTCTTGTGATACAGGTTCGTTTAATGGGAAATTTTTACCTGGTTCGAAAGGTTCCGGAGATCCAGATCGTAAGAGGTTAGCCTGTCGGTCAAACCGCTTCTTACATGTCCGGATCAGATACTACATAGTAGATAATATTAAGGCAACCACTGCTACCTAGAATAAATGTATATAGTCAGATGCTTGCACAAGGCAGAAGCACGTTTCAGCCATCCTTAACTTGAATCACAGGCCGTGATATTCTATGGTATTTTTAACGCTAATGGATGCTAGGGCTTCCAACGATTGGTAATACATATCGCTCATTTGCTACAAGAGTGACACAATTCAAAATTTTTAATTTTTCAATAGAGCGATTTAAAAATATTACTCAAAATTGTTTGTAAAAACGGCGTCCTACATCCTCAATCGGATCTTAATTTTTATAGTTCTTAAATATTTCGTAAATTTTCTTTGAATCGTTTCCAACATCTTAAAATGTTAATTTTTTCGCGAATTGAGTGATATAAAAAGTATTTTGCCTACTTTGCTAGAAATAACTACATAAGAGAGTATGTTTAGATACAAAATAATAAAAATATGAATTATTGGGAATCGTTTGATTCAAATATTTTAGAAATTAGCGAATCTTAAGTTGTGTCACTGCTGCAGCAAATGAGCGTTATACATCGAGATGAGGTTACCAAGACGTTGGAAGTTTTGTTTCGACGTAATGAAACATTGAGTTCATTAAATTAAAAAATTCGGTCGTCTCATCAGATTGCAGTGACCAAACTACGAAAATAATCAAAAAAAAAACTGAAAATGTCATAATTTTCTCGAAAAGTGTGAATATTTTTCCGAAATTTTTGGTGTGCACCTGAAAACCATAGATACATAATCCTACAATGAAAAATCTTCAAAAAATATTAATCTTACCCGATTTCGGCTAGGTACGTCATCTTCACTTTAGCCGTAAAGTTTCATGATGACCAATAATTGCGAAACACAAATTCAATTAAAAAAATAAAATATATTATGAATATGTATTAAGCTGATAAATAACCAACACTGCATTACCACGGATTGTAATGACATCTATTGTTGATTAGTACGGACTACTCCCCCAATAGTAGAACAGTAATTGGCTAAAATAAATATTGTTACGTTTTCGCCTTGTCACTCAAGGTTCGAATCACTGGATTGTGAATAAATACAACTGCTTCAAATTTGAACACACACAGTTTATTTACACAACACAATTTATTATACAACACAAAATTAACAATTAATTATTACTACAATAACACACTTTAATATTCACTTTAATAATCTTTCTATTTAATCTTCACTGTATCACGTTTAAAATAAAACTCAGCATTCCACGTCAACGCGCGCCTTTATATACCAAAACATTTGTTTCTAGAATAATCCCAAATGTTGTCCAAAATTTATACGAGAACATTCTAGCAAATACGTTAGTATACAAATAGCGCCTAAATGTTGATCCATGCCAAATTAAAATTGAACAACTTATTAAAATAACTTATTCTACTCTAAACTAGATGTCACCGTAACACTACCCCTCACTCAAGCCTGTTCGTCCCGAACAGGATCCAAATCACCTCCTCTGTAGAGCGCCAAACGCTCTAAATGCACCACCTTTGGTTTACCTCTCCGTCCTTTCCGAATGCGATAAACCACGTCGTTCATCCTTTTAATGATAGTGTAAGGTCCTTCCCATGTAGGTTGCAACTTCGGTGATAATCCTTTCTTCCGTTGTGGGTTGTGAAGCCATACCAATTGCCCTTCCTCGAAGCCTTGATTATTTGCTCGTATGTCATATCGAGCCTTCATTCGATCACTTGATATCCGAATTTTCTCCCGTACAAATTGATGTATCTCATTAAGTTCTTCTTTCATCCGGTCGACGTAATCCTGTCCGCATAGAGCCGCTGATGGAACTGCTCCAAACTTTAAATCTCCCGGTAGTCGCAGATTGTTCCCAAATATGGTTTTAGCTGGCGTCACTCCTGTTGTGTCATGTACCGCTGATCGGTAAGCCATCAGGAACATCGGTATATGTCGATCCCAGTTGCGTTGGTTCTTTTCCACAATCTTTGCTAGATATTCCTCCAATGTGCCATTGAATCTTTCCACCATACCGTCCGACTGCGGGTGTAGAGGCGTTGTTCTCGTTTTATTGATGCCAAGCATCTGACATATCTCCTGAAATACCACCGATTCGAAATTCCTTCCTTGATCCGTGTGAATTTCCATCGGTACACCAAATCTGCTAACCCAGTTGTTCACCACGGCATCAGCTATTGTTGTTGTCTCTTGATTGGGTATGGGATACACTTCTGGCCATTTGCTGAAATAATCCATGATTACTAGCACATATTTATTTCCGCTCTCGGTGGTCGGAAATGGCCCCGCCACATCCATTGCAATTCTCTCGAATGGTGCCCCGACATTATATTGTTTCATGGTTCCACGGCTTTTTCGTGCTGGTCCCTTTACTGCCGCACATTGATCACATCTTTGACACCATTCCACTACTGACTGTCTACATCCAGACCAGTAGAACCGTTGGCGAATTTTGGCTAGTGTTTTATTAATCCCTAGGTGACCTCCGCTTGCTCCTCCATGATACTCTTTGAGGATTTCCGCAATCCGACCTTTTGGAACCATCACCAACAATTGTTTTACTTTACCATCCGTGCTTTCCCAATTTCTCTTTAAACATCCATTTTCCATGTGGAGGCTGTCCCATTGAGCCCAATAAGATTTTACGATGGGGGTTTTATCGGCTATCTCGCTCCATGTGGGCCGGTGTTCCTTTTTCTTATGTTCCATTACGAATGCCAGATCAGCATCCCGTAATTGCTCCTTCCTGATCATTTCATCAGTCCACTCCTCATCAGGTAGCACTTGCATAAGCCGAATATCGCTGATGTTTTCCTTACCCTCCACACGTCCACAATGCTTGCATTCCACGGGGCATGGCCTTCTTGATAATGCGTCGGCATTTCCATGTGCACTTCCCTTCCGATGTTCAATTTCAAAATCGTAGCTTTGCAAACGTTCGATCCAACGTGCTACTTGTCCTTCTGGATTTTTGAATTGTAACAACCAGCGCAAAGCTCCATGATCCGTCCGTAGAAGAAATTTTTGGCCATAGAGGTACTTATGGAAGTGTTTCACACATTCTACTATAGCCAACAACTCTTTCCGTGTCACACAATAATTTCGTTCCGGTTTTGATAACATCTTGGAGTAATATGCAATAACTCGCTCCTCACCATTTGTTGCCTGTGATAATACTCCTCCTATCCCATCATTACTTGCATCGGTGTCCAAAATGAATTTAACGTTGGGTATAGGGTATGCGATGATTGGCGCTTCGCATAATCGTCGTCTTAGTTCCACGAATGCCTCTTCTTGGTCTTCCTTCCATTCGAATGCCTTGTTTTTCCAGGTTAACTCGTGTAAACTCTTTGCGATGCTGGCAAATCCTGGCACGAATCGTCTATAGTAGGTGCATAATCCAAGGAAGCTCCGTAATTCATGTAAATTTTTAGGTCGTGGCCATTCCTTTACCGCTGCGATCTTGTCTTCATCGGTGTGAATTCCATTGGTTGTTACCTTATGACCCAAATATTTTACTTCCATCCTAAATAATTTACATTTCTTTGGGCTTAGCTTTAATCCGGCGGCTTGTATCCGATCCAAAACCTCTGCCAAATTCCTTAAATGCTCGTCGAAATCTTTGCCCATGACGATGATGTCGTCCAAATATACGAGGCACGTCCTCCAATGTAATCCCTTTAGTACGCGCTCCATTAGCCGTTCAAAAGTCGCAGGGGCGTTACATAATCCGAATGGCATAACGTTAAATTGCCATAATCCGTTACCCACACTGAATGCCGTTTTCTCCCGATCTTCCTCCTGGACTTCCACTTGCCAATAGCCGCTTCGCAGATCTAATGTCGAAAATATTCGAGCACCCGATAATGTGTCTAACGTGTCATCGATCCTTGGCAATGGGTAACTATCCTTTTTCGTCACAGCATTTAATTTTCGATAATCCACGCAAAATCTCATGCTACCATCCTTTTTCTCGACTAACACCACTGGCGAGCTCCATGGACTGCTTGATGTTTCAATTACCCCTGCTGCTTGCATATCTTTTACCATTCGAACCACTTCTCCTTGCTTTGCCAATGGTAATCTCCTGGGTGATTGGCGAATCGGCATTTCTGCTCCTGTATCTATTCGATGTTTTACCATTGTGGTTCTCCCATTATTATCCGATGTACTGCAGAATATTGGCATGTACCGCTCGAGCAATTGTTTTGCCATATTTTTCTGTTCCATGGTAAGATCTTCGGTCCATTTCTCCATGAGTTGTTCAATCATTACTTTCTGCCCTTGCGAGTTAGCCGTCTTAATCGGATTTTTCTGCTCGCACTTCACTATCGCAGATATTTCTTCACATTTTCCGATTATAGTCCCTTTCTTGATGGTTTTCGTCTTATCCAAGAGATTTAGAGTCCGAATTGGCACTCTATTATCGCTGTCTGATTTCACTAGAGCTCTCCCGATCATTATTTCTCTGGCTCCGTCCTCCGCTTCATTGGTTTCCACAACCCACAACCTGGGTGACCCAAAACCTCCCTCCAATCTTGCCCACACTATTGTCTCTGAGTTCGGTGGCAGCTTCTCCCGATGATCCATTATAATTTGCCTGGTCGTTTCTCCTATAGTGCTAACGTGAAGTGGCAACTCGATATTATCGTAGGTTAATACACCTCGTCCAACATCCACCACGAATCCATTCGTTCTCATGAAGTCCATCCCCAAGATGACTTCATCTACAATATCTGCCACCAGCACCTCGTGTTGAAAATGGTTTCGCCCAATCCTTATTTTCACAACCTTTTTACCTTTTATTGCTGAATTTTCTCCAGTTGCCGTTCGTAATTTCATTCCATTGGCTGGTTTTACAATTCCATCGATAATATCTTGACGAACAATCGTATGAGTTGCTCCCGTATCCAGCGTAATCATGCAGTTCTTCCCATCAATATCGGCTTTAATTGTCAAGCTGTCACCGCCTCTTGCTACTCTCGAAACATGGATGGAGGTCACGGGGCAATCGGTTGTGGGAGTCAGCTTCTGCCCCTTCAAGCTGACTCTTTTTAGTTTAACGACTCCGCTGTCGTCTGACCCTCCTTTCTGGCCTCTGTCTGCTCTTCGTTTGGTCTACGCTTCATGGGAGATGGCGATCTTTCTCGTTTCTTCTTAATCTCCCAGCAGTCCCGTGAAATGTGACCCATCCTATCACATGCCCAGCATTTAATTTTGCCACTTCCCTTTCTGAACCTTGGCGGAGCCCGCTCGGTGTCTATTCTGGAATCGATCTCCACTCGGCGAAATTTTATTGCTGGTTTGACGATGGCCTGAGCAGTTTCGTTTGTCAACGCACAAGCGATGGTTTCCGCGAAAGTTGCCTTAGGTGACAACATCACTGCTCTGCGTGTCTCAGGATCTCGAATGCCGTCGATGAATGCATCTATTTTGATTCGCTCCATGTAATCGGCCGACATACTTGAATGTGCCAGATGCGCAAGCCGCTCAATTGCCGATGAATAATCCTGTAGCGATTCTCCTCCTCTTTGATATCGACCCTTCAATTCCATGCGATAGATTTCTCTTTTGTGGTCACTTCCGTACTTTCGATCCAGCGCCTTCATAATTCCGACGTAACTATTGCGTTCTTGCTCCGGAATTGTTTGTAATGTTTCCGCCGCTTCACCTTTAAGAGCCACAATTAATGCGCCAACACGATGCTCTTCATTCCATTGATTTTGCTTAATCACCGTTTCGAATTGGAACTTAAAAATGCTGAAGGATGTTGTTCCATCAAATGTTGGTGGTTTTAACTTAACAGCGGTTACTGTCTGGATTACTTGATGTGTTGTTCCATTTGACTTGACATCTTCAAGCCCCTTCTCAAGACGTTGCACTTCGGTTCGTAGATCTTGTTTAACCGTTTCAATTTTTTGTTGAACCTCCCCTTTAATATTTCGAATTTCTGTGTGTAACTCTGTTTGCCGTTTCTCCACTTCGCCGTGTAGTGTAGCAGATAATTCCAGAAACTTCTCGTCCATTTTCTTTTGGCCATCTTCTATTTGGTGTTTAATATCCGCGCCTTGTTGCTTCATTTGTAGTTTAATTTCCGACTGTTGTCCCATCATTTGATTCATAGCAGCCATCAACTGCGATAAATTGAAATTTCCAAATTGATCTTTTGTTGTTTCGGCCACCGTTTGCGCGTCCTCTGCTTTGTTGTCTACATTAGTCTCGTCCATTTTATCCTCCTCAAAATGATACACGTCCGGATCTAAACCTTCCTTCTGCATAGCCTCACGTAGTCGCTCCACTAAATTAGCTTTTGAGCCTTCACTGGCCAAACCTCGCTGTTTCAGTTGCTTCTTTAATTGCAGAAGCTTTAAATCGTAGAGAATCATTTTTCTTATTATTCACAATCCCACCGCTGTCACCAATTGTTACGTTTTCGCCTTGTCACTCAAGGTTCGAATCACTGGATTGTGAATAAATACAACTGCTTCAAATTTGAACACACACAGTTTATTTACACAACACAATTTATTATACAACACAAAATTAACAATTAATTATTACTACAATAACACACTTTAATATTCACTTTAATAATCTTTCTATTTAATCTTCACTGTATCACGTTTAAAATAAAACTCAGCATTCCACGTCAACGCGCGCCTTTATATACCAAAACATTTGTTTCTAGAATAATCCCAAATGTTGTCCAAAATTTATACGAGAACATTCTAGCAAATACGTTAGTATACAAATAGCGCCTAAATGTTGATCCATGCCAAATTAAAATTGAACAACTTATTAAAATAACTTATTCTACTCTAAACTAGATGTCACCGTAACAATATGTATAAATAATTAAAATAACCTTGAAATTTTGTCAGCTGTTAAATTCGCCAAAAAACTATATACATCCGTCTCTCGTCCCCTTATTTTAATCACCGTTATAATAAGCAGTTAGAAAGAGACCACGCATTGCTTGTTTATTATCATATTTGTTTTTATAAAAAATTCTTGAATTGATTAAAAAATACCAATTTAAATTTTATATATAAACTAAGTATATTCTGTATGTAGTGATAATAAACATTATCACAAAGCGAAAGAAAAGAAATATGTACGTACATATTACAATATTAAATTCGAGAAATATAACGTGGAATAAAAAAACCAGTCTGGCATAATCGTTAGTCTTGAGTTGATTGTTTTGTGCATTGCAAAGTGAAATATTAAAAGAAAATGTCATTATTAAAATTAATTGGCAATGAGGTGAGTGAAATTAATATTTAATTAATTGTTATATCAACCATTTAAAAAAAACACAATTTTAAAATACTATCTATATATTTTTTATTTTTTTGTATTTATCGCTATTAAAACTAATTTATTTGTTCTGCCATGCCATAAGGTGTTGCGTAATAACGATACACAAAAATAATTTTAGAATTATATTAGTAAAGCAAAGTGATTTATTTATGTCGTTAAGTCAAGCCTCCTAAGAAAACTAATACATTTACAAATACCCATCTTTATGTATTTGTAGTGTATTAATTCGATCAAATTGTGTTTTTTTATTAATAAATTGTAAAGAAGCCAACTTAGAAATTCAATTAAAATAAATTATTCAATATTTAAATTAATTCAAACGGCGTTATTAAATAAAAATTCCATAAGCTTAAAGAAACCAACAAAAACTGTCTTGACCTCTTTCACTTTCAAAATAAATGCACTTTGAAAAGGTTTCAAATATTGTTGTATAATTTTAGACGAGGAACTACGTATTTCGCCGCAATATCAGCAGCGTATCAGCACCAATCACAAAACTCTTCATAGATGGTAAATTTGTTGATTCAAAGACAAATGATTACATTGAGCTACATGATCCGGCAACGAATACCTTGGTAACGAAAGTACCAAAATCTACGCAAGATGAAATGTTACAGGCGGTTGAATCATCAAAACGTGCTTATAAATCATGGAGTCAAACGTCGATTTTAACAAGACAACAACTTATGTTCAGGTTGCAGCAACTGATCAAAAATAATATGGGCGAATTAGCACAAAATATTACGAAAGAACAAGGAAAGACATTAGCTGATGCAGAGGGTGATGTTTTAAGAGGATTACGTAAGTTTTCTTTTCGCAATTAAAATCCGGTGATAAGATAAAATATGTTTGATAAAAATTTTTGCAGAGGTTGTCGAACATTGTTGTAGTATCACATCGTTGCAGATGGGTGAAACCGTTCCAAATGTAGCGAAAGATATGGACACTTATTCATACACTTTACCAATTGGTGTAACCGCTGGTATTACTCCATTTAATTTTCCGGCTATGATCCCGTTATGGATGTTCCCGGTTGCTATCACTTGTGGCAATACAAGTATTATTAAACCATCAGAAAGAGATCCTGGAGCAACAATGATGTTATGTGAATTATTAAATGAAGCTGGTTGTCCACCAGGCGTAGTTAATGTAAGTATCGTTGTACATTTTAAGTTAGCAACATCTATCTTTTGTACGCCTTGCCTCTAAAAAGATTTTATTAAATTATCATATGATATACATGTCGATTATGCTATCAATTAATGTTTTATTTATAACTAACTATCTTTCACGATAAGCAAACGTTATGTTATTAATTATTTTACTTTTTTGCTTAGGTAATACATGGCGCTCACGATGCCGTTAACTTTATTTGCGATAATCCAGATATCAAAGCAGTTTCATTCGTTGGTTCGGATCAAGCGGGAAAATATATTTATGAGCGTGCTGGGCGCAATGGAAAACGAGTGCAAAGTAACATGGGTGCTAAGAATCACGGCGTTATCATGGCTGATGCTAACAAAGAAAATACTCTCAATCAATTGGCTGGAGCTGCGTTTGGTGCAGCCGGCCAAAGATGTATGGCACTATCAACAGCCGTATTTGTTGGTGAAGCGAAAAACTGGATTCCCGATTTGGTCGAACGCGCAAAACAATTGAAAGTAAATGCTGGTCATATTCCCGGAACAGATGTTGGTCCAGTTATTTCGCCACAATCGAAAAAACGAATCTTAGAATTAATTCAATCTGGTGTAGATGCCGGAGCTAAACTTGTTTTAGACGGGCGTAATATTAAAGTGCCTGGTTTCGAAAAGGGAAACTTTGTTGGACCAACCATTTTGACTGATGTGCAGACAAACATGAAATGTTACACGGAAGAAATTTTCGGTCCAGTTTTAATATGTTTAACCGTTGACACATTAGACGAAGCAATCGAACTAATAAACGGCAATCCTTACGGTAATGGCACTGCTATTTTCACAACAAATGGTGCAACTGCTCGTAAATTTGTCAATTTAATTGATGTTGGACAAGTTGGTGTCAATGTTCCTATTCCAGTGCCACTTCCTATGTTCTCATTCACAGGAACACGCGGTAGTTTCTTAGGTGATAATCATTTCTATGGTAAACAAGGAATTAAATTCTATACCCAAACAAAAACAGTAACACAATTATGGCGCGAAACTGATGTATCACATACAAAAGCAGCAGTGGCCATGCCTACAATGAGCTAAATTATTAAAATTTAACAAAAATTGCGAATAAAATGTAACATCTAAAAATAAGTAAAATCGGTCTTCCACGTGAATTTGAAACATTGCATTTACTCAAATCATAACCAAAAACTATGAGTTGAGCTTGGTTTAAGTTATAAACAAAAGTTATATATTTTCTATATTAAACACCATAATATAAGCAATTGGTGTTTTTATTTTAAATACATACACACGTTTTAATATTAAAAATATCATCTGGTTTCATTCCATCTATCGCTATTGAAGCTGTATAACTGTGGACCACTATTTTGTTTATTGAAACTAAACCTTAAATTTTAATTTATCTTAAAAAGAAAGTATTTTTCCAACTGTTTATCATAGGAATTTAATAGGGTATCATCTTTGATCAAAGATGTTCCTTTACTCCATAGAAAATTCGTGACAGAAATTCACAAAATAAAAAGTTTTAATCAAATTTTAATTGAATAAGCTATCTAGCTATAGTCTTGAATTATACAGTCAGCAATAAGGCAGGTTCCTTTGTAGCTCGATAAGCTTATCCCAACGCCGTTCAATAGTTTCGATAGCATCTTTACAGTGAAAACCATCGAGTTCCTCAACAAAACTATAAACCGCAAGCTCGACACCTTCAGTGTAGAAAAAACTTTTACCAACATGCCATTTTTTCAAGGTTAACTTTTTGATTTTGATCATCGCGTACGAATGTGAAAACTGGTGTACTTTTTTCTCGGGAAAAGCGGCCAACCTGGCTGCACAGGACGAAAGACTAGAATCTATGGGCGATCTACTGAAAAATCAAGAACAGCGACTAGGAACACTAGAAAATACATCGATGAGCCAAGATAAAAGAATAACATACAATCTTAACAAGAAAAAAGTATTTAAGAATTGCTACCTGGAATGCAAATGGTCTTGCGCAACGCATTTTAGAATTATAAATATTTCTAAACACAAAAAAATTGAAATATGCCTAATCTCAGAAAGTCATTTTACCAGAGCCTCGTATTCCAAAATAGGTAAATACCAGTGCTATCAAGCTCTACATCCAGCAGAAAGAGATAGAGGCGGGACGAGAAAAATTAAAAAGAGAGTAAATCAACCTACCAAGCTCTTAAATCTCTTGGTAGTAATTTTATTATTGGAGGCAACTTTAACGCGATAAACATATTCTGGGGATCTAATAGAACTACTCCCAAAGCGAGAGAGCTATTTGAATTAGGCAGGACATTAAAATGTGAGTTTCACTCCAGTAGAAAGCCAACGTACTGGCCTCCGGACCCGGACGGATTCTTGACCTTCTAGATTTTTATATATCCAGAGGTAACTCCGAAAATTACTTAGTAGTCGAAAATGATGAAGGGCTATCATCAGACCATTCTCCAGTTTTAATGACAATAAGTGCCACGGTGATAAGGAAAGCAAGACCTCCAAGGCTAACAAATAACAAAACAAACTGGGACTTGTTGAGGTTGAAATGTCTTGTCGAAGTGGAAAAGCCGAATTCGAAGCGGAGCACTTAGAAAAATCAAATAATAATAATAATAATAAATAAAAACAAAAAATTTAATTTAATTTTGAAAATTAATAAAAAAATTTATTGAAAACAAATAATAAATATTTCGGCTGCTGCTGCGGCTTCACCTTCCAAATATCCAAAACTGTATAGGAAGAAAATTAAAATTTTGTATAATTTATATACAAAATTTTGTAATGCAATCTGGATCGTAAAAGTTGGATTGATCCAGTATTGTTGTATTTGGTAAACAAGACAATAAAAATCTGAATTGCATCCACCAAATCTGGTTTCAGCTGGTTACCAATTTATTTGTGTTATAGACGTACGTGCGCCTATGAACAGTATTGCAATGATAAATTTTATTTGTTCTGATTGCCACGCCATCATGTTCACTTAGGTATTAAATGATTGTGTCATTGGTAATCACAATTATTTAATGATGATGGGGGGCATCTATAACACGATTTTAACAACTACCGTGCCATCGTTTAATTTAAATATTTTGTGTCTTGGTTATCACGAAAAGAGTGGTGGCATCTATGATACGATTGCAATACTTCAATGTTAATTTTATTATTGGTAACGATTTTTATTGATATGAAAATCGGCATGATAATAAAATTTACTAATTTTGTGTTGTGTACAAAATTGTTTTTGTTGTATGTACCGATTTTATGTTACAAGACTGTTGTTGCATATTCATTTGGAATATAATTATTTATACGGAGAATTGTCCGTTAATAAATAATTCAGTCTACGGAGAATTGTCCGTTTGTAATTATGTATATTGTGCGGAGTTTCTTGTAGTTGAAGAAACAGGCCGCTACAGACTACTTTCGGCAGCTAGTCGAAGAAAGCGTCAATCTACAGGTGCAGATCCCGAACGCTTACAAGATAGAAGAAGAACTGGAAAGCCTCATTGAAAGAAATATTACAAAAAAGTATATATTATCAACTAAAACAATACTTTTAACTCTATGCGCCGTTGGTACTTGGCGAAACACATTAACACTTAATAAACACATTAAAACACTTGTTTATTATTTCGCACAAAATTTTTTTTTTTTTTTTCCAAAAATGTTTAAAAAATTACTCGATTAATTTCGACTTGTTAGGTCATCATCAGAAGTATCTACTGATTGGTAAAAATAAAAATTTAGTTATATATAGTAGAAATAAGCAAAATAAAATCAAAGAAGGAGGGATAAAAAATAGGCAATAAAAATTAATCTATTGATCGTTCCAACCATCTGTTGTTTACACGGAAAAATTACTAATAAAAAAGGGGAGGGGGGCAATAGCAGGTAAGCGATTAGTTATCGGTTGAGTAACAAAATTCAATGTAATTGGTGAGAAACGGATTTCTCTCTGTTCGTTAAGGATATCTTGGTTAAGGAATATGGATTTTCGAATTTCGTAAGATTCTAAGGTATCTAAACGTCTGCTTTTAGGTTGTATATGTAATATGTCTAAATTGTTTAAGCTAGCTGTATGATTTTCTAAAGTTAAATGATTATGGAACGTTGATTGATTGCAACCAGATAAATGTTCTTTAGCTCTAACTCCAAAATTGAGCCCAGTCTGTCCAATATATGAGAAACTACAATCATTCCAATTAATCCTATAAACACCAGACTTGGAAAGGCGATCAACTCTAGGTTTATTGTTAAAAACCATTTTCTTTATTGTGTTATTATTATAAAAAGCAAAACTAATATTGGTATAATCGGACACGATGTTGCTAATCCGTTGGCTAGTTTTTCCTATATACTCTAAGCGACGCCAATTTTCGTGCGTTGGATTATCCGGTGGATAAATACCCGTTAGAGCTTTGCGCTTTAGCTTTTTATTTAATAACTTTAATATAGTCTTAGTTGCATATCCGTTATTCGTTGCTATTTGTAGAATTATATTAAGCTCTATGTCGTAATTTGAATTTGTCAAAGGGATGTTTATTAGTCTATCTATAAGTGAGTGGAAAGCTGACATTTTAATATTATGGGGATGGTTTGAAGAACTAGGGATAATAGCGTCTGTATACGTAGGTTTCCGATCAATTTTGAAGGGTATTTATTTATTTTAAATTTTTATTTTTACCAATCAGTAGATACTCCTGATGATGACCTAACAAGTCGAAATTAATCGAGTAATTTTTTAAACATTTTTGGAAAAAAAAAAAAAAAATTTTGTGCGAAATAATAAACAAGTGTTTTAATGTGTTTATTAAGTGTTAATGTGTTTCGCCAAGTACCAACGGCGCATAGTGTTAAAAGTATTAAGTTGGCAGATTTGGCCACCCTCGTCGTGATTTATCGTCGTTTATTGGTAAGAATTAGTTATAATAATAATCAAATATGGTTTAATAGTAGTTGTAAAAAATTGAATTTGCTTCCTAACTATACTAATATTAAATGCAATAGTAAATCTTTAGAGGGAAGAAGAGCTATCAATCTAGCCCGTTGTAGTTGGAGGAATAACGAGCTACGTAAAGGGTATGCTACCAGGAACAACTTATATCTCCATCTTAAAGTTGTTCACACTGAGTTAGCGTTTCGTTTGCACTCTATTGAGTTCGATTGGCTGGACAAAAAATTTCGTAAAGAGGTATCCGAAATTTCACATATTCAATATGTGAAACAAAAAGCTAAGCTGGATGTGTTGCGAGATAAGGCTTACCCATTTAACCGTAGAGGTAATAATGGTTCGTCTGGTTTCAAATTTCATCCACGTTTTAAAAACTTGTCCGCAGTCGGTTTCAGTAGCGCAGAGATTCAAATGCTGAGTAATGGAGTTAATTTTGCCCCTACGCCAAATAAAATCAGCCTTCAGTCATTCGAGAATCTTGCTGTAGATGCTGAAACTGCCTTATTTGACCAGCCGACCCAACTAAAATCAGTATATGTGCACTACAACTAAAGAAAGGTATTGTTTTTAAGAAAAAGCTACGTGATCATGACCTGATAGCATGTAAAGCGGATAAAGGCAATACAATTACCGTGCTCGAAAAAGTCGATTACTGTAATAAAATTTCTAATTTTATTACAGAAAGCAAAGCAATAATGCTTGGTAGGGATCCAACTAGGTCTTTTAAGACTTCTGTCAGTAAGTGTATGAACCAATGCCAACAGTTGTTTAATGGAACTGGTTGGAAGTACTCTATCATGAATCCATCTGCTCCGATTCTTTACGGTTACCAAAAATCCATAAGGAGGGCATCCCGATTAGACCAATAGTTGCGTATTGTAATGCTCCTGCCTACAAGCTATGTAAGGGTTTCATAAACTTTTTCAATGATCATACTAATTTCTTTTCGGCTTACTCGGTTAAGAACTCGGTAGAATTGATTAGCAAAATTCAAGACGTCGACATTCCACTACATTCAAAACTAGTTTCGTTTGACGTTGTCAGTCTTTTCACTTCAATTCCAATTAAAACTTTATCTCAAATAGTTTGTAATTACTTAGATAGGGATGTTGTAGATGAGGGCCTACGTCGTGAACTGAAGTTGGTCTTTGAGACTTGTATTAAACAAAACTATTTCTGCTTTGATAATACATATTTCAAATTCGCTGATGGTCTACCCATGGGCTCCCCTCTGTCACCTTTATTAGCTGAAATTTTCATGAATTTCTTCGAACAAACGATTTTATCAAACAACAATCCTTATTTTCGTCATATAATCTTTTAGTATAGATATGTTGATGACATACTATGTCTATGGAATGGAACTGATAGACTGTTAAACTCATTCCTTACTTGGTTAAATTCTCAGTATCCCACCATTGATTTTACGTTCGAAAGGGAAGAAAATAAATGTATTAATTTTCTAGATATAACAATAACCAGGATTAATTCTTCCTTAGACTTCAAAATTTATCGGAAACCTACGTATACAGACGCTATTATCCCTAGTTCTTCAAACCATCCCCATATTATTAAAATGTCAGCTTTCCACTCACTTATAGATAGACTAATAAACATCCCTTTGACAAATTCAAATTACGACATAGAGCTTAATATAATTCTACAAATAGCAACGAATAACGGATATGCAACTAAGACTATATTAAAGTTATTAAATAAAAAGCTAAAGCGCAAAGCTCTAACGGGTATTTATCCACCGGATAATCCAACGCACGAAAATTGGCGTCGCTTAGAGTATATAGGAAAAACTAGCCAACGGATTAGCAACATCGTGTCCGATTATACCAATATTAGTTTTGCTTTTTATAATAATAACACAATAAAGAAAATGGTTTTTAACAATAAACCTAGAGTTGATCGCCTTTCCAAGTCTGGTGTTTATAGGATTAATTGCAATGATTGTAGTTTCTCATATATTGGACAGACTGGGCTCAATTTTGGAGTTAGAGCTAAAGAACATTTATCTAGTTGCAATCAATCAACGTTCCATAATCATTTAACTTTAGAAAATCATACAGCTAGCTTAAACAATTTAGACATATTACATATACAACCTAAAAGCAGACGTTTAGATACCTTAGAATCTTACGAAATTCGAAAATCCATATTCCTTAACCAAGATATCCTTAACGAACAGAGAGAAATCCGTTTCTCACCAATTACAGATCCCGCCCTGTTTTATTCTCACGCTCTTAATAATATGACTAATACGTCGGGCAATTAAATGCACTTCAATATACCTTGAATTTTGTTACTCAACCGATAACTAATCGCTTACCTGCTATTGCACCCCTCCCCTTTTTTATTAGTAATTTTTCCGTGTAAACAACAGATGGTTGGAACGATCAATAGATTAATTTTTATTGCCTATTTTTTATCCCTCCTTCTTTGATTTTATTTTGCTTATTTCTACTATATATAACTAAATTTTTATTTTGCCAATCAGTAGATACTCCTGATGATGACCTAACAAGTCGAAATTAATCGAGTAATTTTTTAAACATTTTTGGAAAAAAAAAAAAAAAAAAATTTTTGTGCGAAATAATAAACAAGTGTTTTCATGTGTTTATTAAGTCAACTAAAACAACTTGTGCAACAAACTTAAACTACTTATAAAGGATATTAAAAATGAGTCAGTTGCTAGCTTGATAAGTAACCTGACACGGAATATTCCCTGTGGAAAGCCACTAAAAGTTAAAAAGGCCTAGAATGCAAGTGTCACCCATAAAAATGGTTGATGGAACCTGGGCTCGCAGCGAAAAGCAAAAAGCTGATCTGTTTGCCGAACACCTAGCAAATACCTTCAAACCACCAACTGGTCAAGCGAATAATGAACATTTAACACCTATAAGCAAAATAGACGAGGTATCTGTGCCACCAGTTACTCTGAAAGAAATCAAACCAGAAGTAAAAATGGAAAAGCCCCTGGATAGGACTTGATAATGGGGCAAATAATCAAAGCCCTATGCCTTACCCGAAAAAGCACTAAGGAAACTACAATACATAATCAATGCTATCTTTAGACTAAGTTATGTTCCGAGACAGTGGAAAGTAGCAGAAATCATAAAGATTGCAAAGTTTAATAAACCGCTAAACGACAAAACATCGTATAGGCAGCTATTTCTTTGCGAACAACAAAATCAAAAATTTTCGAAAGGCTGTTTCTCTAGAGACTAAAGCCAATTATAGAAAGCAGAAATCATATACCAGCACATCAAATTGGGTTCCGAGAAAGGCACTCAACGATAGACCAGGTACATAGGATCACTGATACAATTGAGGAGGCGCTGGAAAAAATGAAAGTATGTTCAGCAATATTCTTAGACGTAGCCCAAGCATTTGATAAGGTTTGGCACCGAGGTCTGGAATTTAAACTCCAACGAGATTTGCCAAAACAATATTTTCGATTGCTAAAGTTTTACATCAACGACCGTTACTTCCGGGTGAGACAGAAAGGGGAACGTTTGCTGATGACACAGCTGTTATGACCACTGATGCTAGTATTGTTGAGTCCAAAAGGAAACTACAAAATGCTATTAATATAGTGAATAACTGGACAAAAACAACTTTACAAATAAGAAATTAGAATATATTCCGATTAGACTGAATTCGCAACAAATTCCATAATCTTATAACGCAAAGTACCTCGGCATGGCGCTAGACTCTAAGCTCAGGTGGAAAGCATACGTTAAAAACAAAAGGCAGACTGGATTTAAAATACAGAAAAATGCGCTGGCTTATTGGAAAAACTCCGACCTGACAACGCACAACAAACTGCTGTTATATAAACAAATCCTAAAACCTATCTGGACGTATGGTATTCAGCTTTGGGCTGCGCAAAGAAAACTATAGTTAGGATCATACAAACATTTCAAAACAAAGTACTACGTAGCATTGTGAATGCTCCTTGATACATTAGAAATAACAATCTCTATCGAGATTTAAACATGGAGTACGTCAGCGATGAAATACAAAAATTTGCAAGGAGTCATGTAATGCGACTACAGCAGCATGGCAACGAATATCTGCGGAACCTACTGGATCGCACCAACGGACCGAAGTGCGTGAAGAGAACAAAGCCTTTAGAATTAATGATTCCCTGAGTCGATGAATTCAAAGGACTAGCAGAACTGGGATGAACATGTTAGGTTTCATCCCACAAGAATAGACTACTAAACTAATAAAACAAACAATACTAGATAATCAAGATAATCAAGAGATTCGTTGTAATTTCCTTTTATTTTTCTGACACCATGACCTTGCTAGCAGATGAAATTGTTTGTGCTTTCTTCTATATTTCATCTAAGGTTATGAATCGATGTAGAACTTCGGTTTAATTGCTCATCATTTCGCTGGTTTTATCCCATTTTGAGCAAATGCGGGATCCACATCTTGCACAGCTCGCTCAAATGTTCAAATTTTCAGTCAATATGCGATGCACAGCACATTTTAAATGCCATTTTGTGGATTTTCGTCACCATTTATGGCATGATGATTAACTCGTTGGTCGATAACAGTGATGCTCATCTTTGCAACTCTTACGACCTTGTTTAAACTCTACCAATCAATATTTTATTGTTATAGATGGAGGGCAGACTAACGAGGACCAATTTTTCCCATTTTAACAAATTCACTAAAGTGCTACTATTTATGGCAGCCAAACAAATATTACACAACGTAACGACTTCCAAACTTAAGCCTTATAAGGTTGGTACTCCCAACCATACATTTTTTTCAAACAACTGACATCTATACGTCAAATGGAATACTTTTGGGATTACTCTCGTACGACTAAATGCAGATAGGTCAAGCAAGTCTAAGGTCCAAGCGACCTCGTGTAGTTGATTGACACCCAGTGCTTCTGGTAAATGGTTCGCCCAGAAACACTGATACGGAATATTTCCGCGCCAAGACGTTAAAAAAAGAGACGAGCCAAATCAACGGTCTGTGGGTTATCGCCCCATCAGATGTCAATGAATCCGTCCAATCCTCAAGCTCGAAGAAATAGATGTCATTACCTTGCATTGCGAAATAAAAAAAGTTTAGGGAAAGTGCCTCGGCGGAATATCTCCAAAATTTTTAAAATAGGTGGTGCAGCTCTGCGTTGTAATTAACTTAATTTAATCGTAGTGTTCTGGGAACAACAGAAACTGTCCACTTCCCAAAAATGCTCGCCATATGAGAATTACCGAGTAGTTCTGTTAAACACTTCGTACAAAGTGATAGCTAGTGTTTCTCCTTTTCGGAAACATCCTGCTCGCAGAAAATTGCACTTACTCAAATCATAATCAAAAACCATGAGTTGAGTTCCATTCTATCTGATCAAACATTAATCAGTATATAAAGAATAATTGGACTGGCACTCTAAACTACATATTTGATAAAGCGGACCAAATTCTTGGATATGTTGAAGAAATCTTATTTCATGGCCAAATACCATAACGAATGATTTCAATAACATTTTCGTAGGGCCACTAGAACGTTTCGCTAAACAACTTAGTGTGACAAACAACACCAACAAATCGAAATATTTCATCATTAATAGGGACTGAAAGCGTGCCATTTTTCGAATTCCTACGAATGATATTCAGGTCTTATTCACACATAAAAATATTAATATCCATTTCTAGCCCTATAAAATACTAACGTGACCAGGCTTACATTTGGAAGTGAAAGCTGCGGGCTTTCGCCAACTGTGATTGAAAAGAGAATAATGCACTGGTGTGATGGCTTAGATAAAGAGCTGCATATCCTAAGATGTCGCAGCAAGTAGTAACATGTAATGAATGGAGAACAATCGAGATCGTTCGTGCCTACGGAGCGATCTTTAAAAAATGTGAGGTCAGAGAAGCCAGCGCCAGCCAGAATGTGTAATCTCACGTTAAACTTTATCTATATAGCGATTAGGCGAGGGTTTTCTATGAATAAAAAATCCCTATAGAGAAAAATCCATAATATGATAACTGACCACAATTTGGGTACAGCTATTAAATCATATATATACATGGCAATCTCACTCAGTTATCATCGAAAAGTGTTTCAAACATTTCTCAAATTGATATTCAAAGATGTTATCAAAACCTTAATGTTTGTATATTTATTATCCGAACGAAATTAACGAGATTGCACTGAAGACTGCTAATGAGTAGTATAATTAAAACCACAAAATGTCTGCAAGAATTGGCCCACTTATACAAGAAAGAAAATCGCTGAAACGATTTTAGAGAGAACTACACTTTTAGATACATTAGGTTTAGATAAATTATTATCTCGCTGAAAATGCCTATTCTTTAATTTTTCATTATCGCGCGGGTGAGGAAACCTTCCACATATTTTTATTACGTTATTTTTCAGTTTATTAATTGAAATACAATTACATCTTTAGCAAGATGAGTTGCTGATTCAAATTATGCGCCTCTCGATGTCACGATGCTTGATGGTATACCGAAATGACTTATCCAAGTTTTGATTAATGCATCAGCAATGGTTTCTGTCCTGATGTTCTATATTGGTGTTGTGCTTCGGACCAGCTAGTCTAGCGATCGGTCGTCGTCAAACAATACAGGCCCTATAATATCGATGTGGAGTTCATCGAATCGTTTGCTGTCGCTTCGCACGTACCAGTTTTGCTACTTGCACCTCTGACCTTGATATGCAGTTTTTGACTCAATAACGTATTTCTTGGATGATTGCAGGTCAAATGAAAAATTGTTGACCAATTTGTTTTGCTGTTGATCTAATGCCGGGATGAGAAACGTTATGGCATGATTCGTAGATTTGTTTACGAAATCGTTTTGGAATAAATGGGCGCTGAGTACCATTGAACCATCGCAGCAAATATATTTGTCGATTCTAAAGACCGGAAATTTTTGAAAAATCAAAGTTTAATTTCATTCCATTAGCGCTACGAGCTTCGAATCATGCATTTGTGTTTCAGCTATTAAAGTGTAATCAATCCAGCTTCCGATGTCGACAATGTTGCAACTTGCTGAAATGCGCCGAATATCTGATGCGAATTGCTCGATAAAATCTAAATGTCGGCGTTGTCTTGACGAAGCCTTATCCAGGTTTTGGCGTAAAGAAAATGTTAATTGCTTGTGATCTGAGAATAAAATAAATTTTCGACCTTTACTAAAAATTTTAAAGTGGTTAATAGCCGAATAAGTAGTCAATAATTCCCGATCATAAGTACTGTAACAGTCTTCGGTAGTGTAATTTTCGCGAATGAAACAGTGGTTGCCAACCTTTTTCCGTCAGTTGTTGTAATACTCCTCCTATAGCTGTGTCCGGCGTTCGGCATGGTATTAACGAATTAATTTTCTTTCTGCGACCTTTTAAGAATGGTGGTTGATCGTGTGCAGCGTGGGATAGAAAAATCCAATAATAATTTATCGCCCAAAAATCGAAGAAGCCCGTCGATGGTTGCTGGTCGTGAATTCAAAACCAAGGAACAATATCTCGGCTTTCGCAAAATCGCCTTTGTTTAAATTTATCCCTAGACTCGCGTCGTTTAATCGGTGGAAGACAATCCGTCGTGTTTATATGTTCTTCCGTACTTTTCGACGCGACTAGAAGATCATCGATGTAAGGAAACACAGATACCAAGTCTCGAAACAATGAATGAATTAACCGTTGAAACGTTCGAGCTGTATTTTGTAACCGAACGCGCCATTCGTGGAAACCCAAACAAACCAAAAGGTGTTTCTATTGCTGTTTTCTTTATGTCTTGTTGTACAACTGGGGTGCGCGATGGCCATTTTGTCTGATTTTTAAGTGACACGGTTGACTAGTTATTTCGATACAATTAGAGTAATTTTGTGCATTACAGAATTAAGACTCGATGATTCATGCGTAAATGCTTTAAATTCGTGTAGCAGCTCTGTGATAGGCGGCCTCCGAGGCGTACATCAGTTATGATTGGTGTTAGCACATGCGAGTGAATTCGTATTGGTGAAACCGCGTCGATCGACCTTTGCGATTATGTATTTCCACGTCAATGGTCTACGAATTACCATACTATATACGTTGGATGCGTTGGCAAGTTTAGTTAATTTTGTGTCATTCATACAGGATAATATCTCTTGTGCGTGTGTCGGGAGTCGTTGTAATCAAGTTTTGCAGAACCGGTTCAGTGAACTGACCGGTGAATAATATTTCCATTTCCTTCAAAAGCTGCGATGGTTTTTATTGCTCACAATCGCTCTGGTTTAAGAATTTGAGCTCGTACACACTTTAATATTTGTGGATCGAGATACCACCGATTTGAAATTGCGCCGCCACCTGAGTGAACCAAATTTCTGGGTCACCACGGTTGAACATATTTAATTCATACCTTATATACGTTGGTTGAGTTAACAATGTTGGCTTTTGTCTCGACTTTTTGTCCGTCACGAATTTGAATAAAAATTTAATCTACAATAATTTAAAAAATATATAATAAAATTCGTAAATGCGAAAAAACTTAATTGTTAAAATTGAATATAGATGGAAATATGAAAGAATCAAAAAAAATTGGTACGCTATGCAGTAACTCGCTAGTAGTACAACTACATGGTATGTTCTATATATATAGACAATATTCCAATGTAGTAATACAACATCAGTCGTCGCGACCTGATGAGAAGACTGATTTTTTCAAATCAATAGTCTCATTTGTTCGAAACTGATTGTTGTGATTCTTACACATTAGCCATCTATAAGTCAAAAATTCAAAAAAAAAAAATAATTTAACATTTGACGCGATAAATTTTACGACCTGTTATTACACCATAAGTAATATGTACAACATAGACAGTATACGTGTTGATTAAAAATGTTTTTAACCGACACCAAAGGATAAAACGAAAAGATTAGCTTGCGTTGACTGAAGAACGCCTGGATGGATGAGCTTCATGTATTTTTTTCAAATTCAACTGGGCGTTTACCACGGGAGAGGAATATGACCTCAGTTGAATTGCCTGCATTGGTTTGTATTTGACTCTTCCTCATCTATATGACCTCAGCTGAATCAGCATTTGATACACGGTACGTTGCTTTTGCCTTTGTTATTAATGATAACACTGCTGATATTTATACTGTCGGTCACAATATTAGTTGTGGTGCTACCAGTGGCGACATTATGACTTTGAATGCTGCTGCTGCTTGCTATCACGGTTGTGATTAGATTACAACTGGCATCTACGGTTTGTATTGCTGACGCAAATTGTTGGAATTTCGTGATTTCGTTATGGAAAAGGGCTGTGGATACCGCTGCAGACTGAATTAAAATTTCTGCGGAATTGTTCACTTACCAGCATGTAATTCATTATCTTTAATTGCCGCTAGTGAAGAATCTGCCTTCTTCGCCTTATTAATTTGTGAGTGAATATGTCCAGTATCACTGCAAGCTTGTTAATTGGCCATCTAGGACTTTAAGATCTTGTATTAATTTTTGTTTAATGATTAATCATGTTTTCACTTTTGTGTACTTTTATCACTTTTATTTAAATTTATTATAATATTATATTTATTAATTATTATATTTATGTCGATTTCGAAAATTTTTCCTTCCTCAGTTTATCAATAACTATTATGTAATTGACAAGCTGACGAAGGAAAAATTAAATATAAAAAAATAAAATTATCCCTATAAGGAAGATTTAATAAATATCTATTTTACTTTGGTTTTTGCAATTGTAATGGTGTTATTGTGATTGTTCTGTATATTGGTATATTTCAGCACTCTCGAATTAAATTCACAAATCGTAGGAAATTCTTCCATTTAGCGTCACTATCTGTGTGACAAACGAATATGATAATCGACACTTACTTATACACAATCAACTACCCAACCACCCCATACTTTCTTTCCTTTAACGCCGGATCGCGGATAAATTTGAATTTTTGACTTATAGATGGCTAATGTGTAAGAATCACAACAATCAGTTTCGAACAAATGAGACTATTGATTTGAAAAAATCAGTCTTCTCATCAGGCCGCGACGACTGATGTTGTATTACTACATTGGAATATTGTCTATATATATAGAACATAACAAGTAGTTGTACACTACTAGCGAATTACTGCATAGAAATGAAGGTAAATCAGTATTTACTATTACCTACTTAGGTAATTAATTACCTAAGTAGGTAATAGTAAATACTGAGCTAAAAATTAAATTTGAGGCAATTCATATCTTGGTTTATAAGAAAAATAATATCTAGATCACCACCAGACAAACACAGGTCGCAACTCAGCAGGAAATTGAAAACGTTGAACTGAAGAAAATGAGGAGCTCAAGAAGATCGGACTGACTGAAGTTCTGGAAACTCCTTTTACTAGCTATAACGAAATCAGCACACTTGCCTGTACTGACGCTCTATACAGATGACGGGGAACTTGGAAGAGAAAGTGATTGGAAGCACAAACAATAGAAAAGACCAAGGAAAAAACGAAGAGCAGAATTTTCGCCAGAAGTTGGAAAGCACTCGCAAGCAAAAGTTAATGAACCTACTGAACCAGTGCCTGTACCACAAGATCACCAGCAACAAGGACAACGCAAGGTTGCAATGAAGACTAAGGCACCACATACTAAATTTGCGGATACCCAAGCTCTAATGAAATTCGTGTCCACAAACGACTATAGAGTAGTGCAGCTAAACAATAATGTTTGGAAGATAAACACAAGAGATCCCGATGCATACAGAGCTTTAGCCACAAAGCTCACTGAAGAAGGTAAAGAGTGGTATACCTATATGAAGACAAAAATAACAGAGAAATTAAGGTTATAGCCAGAAGTCTTCATCCCATCTGCAAGAAGGAGGATATAATAGAAGACCTCAAAATGAAAGCACTGCAAATTGAAGTCGCAGTAAACATCCTTAAACGAGAGAAAGTTGAAAATAGTCAAAGAACCAAGTTCATTAAAAGAGGGCTTCCGCTATTCATGTCCACCTTCAATAAAAGCGAAAAAAATCAAAATATATTTAATATCAAAGCAATACTCAATATATGAGGGTTAAAATAGAACCACGAGTTTAATACTTCAATGCAAAAAATGCCAAGGTTATAACCACACCCAAAGATATTGCGGGCGAGACATTTGAATGGTAAAATGTACCGGCAGACACAACGCGCAAAACTGTTCTGTTAGCCGAACCAAACCTGCAAGGTGCAAACTTTAATACACAACACCCAACCAACTACAGTGGATGCGAAGTAGCGTTACATCTGCAAAGATTAAGAAATAAAACACGCCAATCGACTCAAAACACTAACGTAAAGGATTCCAACTACAACTAGAGTGTGCACAACCAGAGCCCATAGGACCAGAGAGGAGATCCTACTCGCAGATAACGCAGCAGTTAACTAATACTACTATAGAAAAACCTTTGGAAAGGATATTCTGAAGTAAAGAAACGATAAATGCACGACTAGCAAAACGAGCACGTAACCTAGAAGCTATATATAAGCGGCTTTATAGACAAGAAGCTACGATTGAGCTACGATCAATGATATACTAATCAAATGAATAGAACACTTATTAGAATTGTTAATTGGAACGCAAATGGATTGCCACAGCATGTACCAGACAGAGCTAGAAATTTTTCTAAACCTAGAAAAAATAGATATATGTCTTGTATCGGAAACTCATTTAACAGACACTTCATTTATTAAAATACGTGACTATGAATGCTACCACGCTATTCATAGAGGAGGAAACACTAGAGGTGGATTTACCGTAATTATTTAAAAAAATGTTAAACATTATGAAGTGCCAGGTATTAAAGAAGAAATTATGCAAGTTAAAACCACAAAATTGGAATCAATCAATAATAGGGATCTCAGAATCTCCTCTATTTACTGTCCCTCACGACATCAGTTAAAAAAAGAAGACTACAGTGAACTTTTAAATCACTAGGACCAAATTTTATCATAGGCGGTAATTTTCATGCAAAGAATACCTATTATGGGGATCTAGACTTATAACCTCTAAAGGAAGAGTTATTTAATACAGCTCGCGAGAACAACAGTCAATTTCTCTTAGGCGATAAACCAACATATTGGCCTGCTGATATACATAAAATAACAGATCCTCTTGACTTCTTTGTAACAAAATGAGTTTTAGAGGACTACACGTACATTGAAAATAGTGAACGACTATCATCTGACCACTCGCCTGTGATCATGACTGAGTACAATGATAACAAAAAAAGATAACTCAACTAAACGAACAAACAATAAAACCAATTGGGGTCTTTTCAAGAGATTAGTGGAAGAGCGAACAAATATCGGTGAACCAACCAGAACGAAGGTGCAGCTGGAAGATGTACTAGAAGCATTTAATAATAATAGCCAACAAGCTGCTTGGTAAAGTTCTTTGATTTATCATACCAACACCACAAGGAAAGACAATTATACTTTTGAGATCAGAGAACTAGTTAAGAGAAACGGAAAGCTCGTAGAATCTGGCAGCAGGCTCGTGCCCCGCAACACAAAAATATCCTCAATTTCCTGTGCAACAAACTATAACTAATAATGAAAATAAAGAACGAAAGCATAAATAAGCGACTTCGAGGTTTCTCTGAACTAAAGGATGACGATTATTCGCTTTGAAAAGCAACGAACGTGACTTTTCAACCGTTGCCGAGACAAACAGCAAATGAAAATACAACGGTCGTAAACAAAGTAGATGATCTTAACATAAGACATGTAATCTTATTGGAACTTAAAACCGAAATCAATAATAACTTAAGTATTAGAAACGCTCCAGGATATGACTTTTTTTTTTATATTTCATTTGCTAAGGTCTGAACCGAAATCCATACGACCAATATTTTAAATTAATATTTACATGTTTGAAATTCGATAAATAATAATAAGAATAAAATTTTGATTAACTTGTCAAATTATATGTAAGGAATTATATGTTTGTTGTTCGTTGAATTTATGATTTGCTATTATAAGTTGCTTCCTATTTCCTTTAGGTAGTCGCATAGCATTTTGTAGTCATCGACATTCTCTGATTTTAGAATATCTATTAATTTGGTGTTTAGTAATAATTTACTTTTCGTCTGGCCGTATTTTGTGCATTTTTCCACTATGTGCTCGTTGTCTTCCAGTGTGTTGCATACTTCACATATGTTATTGTCTTCTATTTTCATTAAGTGTTTAAATTTTTTGTTTTTAGCGTGTCCCGATCTCAGTCTATTTATTTGTCTTATATTGTGAGCGTTTAGATTTGAGTTATAATACCATGGTTTAGTTGGAGGTGATATATTGATAGTTTGGTTATATTTTCCAACTGTTGTTGCCCATTCGTTGTATTTTATTTGCCATTCTTTGTTTATTGTTTCTTTTATTATTTGATACGAGTCCTTTATGGTTATTGGGTTGTTTATTATTTCGTTGGGATTTTCTAATGCTTCTTTAGCTAGTTTATCTGCTCTCTCATTTTCTTTTATTCCCAAGTGTCCCGGTATCCATTGTATAATTATTTTGATGTTTTTTCCTTTTATCATGTCAAATATTTGTTGTTCGTAAAATTTGTATTTGCTCTCTTCGTTAGCTCGTTTTATTGAGGTGCAGCTGCTCTTTGAGTCTGTGAATATTATCATATTTTCTATACCGATTACTATAGCTTTCTCGATTGCGGTTTTTATAGCTAAAGTTTCTATCGTTTTGATTGATGCTTGGTTTTTTAGTTGTATTTTTATCTCTATTTCTGAGTTTTGGAAGTAAATTCCAATTCCTCCTTGTTGTCTTATTAGTACCCGTCTGTATATATTTGTACATAATCCTTGTATTTGTTCCGTATTTCGTTGTGGTGGGATCTTGCAATCACCTCGTTTAGGGTTTCTTTTCTTGTTTCTTTTGTTAATATTTCTTGAACTAAGATGTTTTCGGTTTTTTCCATAACCCTGTTTTGCGGTTGCTCTATTTCACGTAGAAAATCATACTCTAGATATAGGTTTGACAGTTTTTTTTATAGAGGAGTTGCTTTTTATTCTTTTTCCGATATCGCAATTCTTTTGTAGATGGTTGGCTATATACTTTAGCGTTGTGGCCTTATTGTCGAGTTCTGCCGGTAGTGTTGCTGTTTCCGCCAGTAAGGTGGGGATTGGTGTAGTTTTTAGCATTCCTGTGCAGATACGCAGGTTTTGGTTTATTATTTTTTGTTTTATTTTTATGCTGTTTTTTATGTTTGTGGGTGTTATTATATCTGCATACTTTGTTCTCGATTGGATTATCGCTTTATATACATTGGTAACTAGGTGTGGGTGTGCTCCACCATTTTTGTATGTTATTGTTTTTAATAAATTTGTTGCATTGATTATTTCTTTTTCAATTATTTTATAATGTGGCAGTAGTGATAATTTATTGCTTATTGTTATTCCAAGTAGTTTCATAGTTCTTTCCTCTTTGATGGTTACATTGTTGAGGATCGGTTGAAAATTCGTAGGTTTGTTCTTGAATAATCTCATGAACGAGCATTTTTTTGGGTTTAACTTTAGATCTATTTTATTTAGTCCTTCCTTTAGATCTTTTAGCGATTTGTTAGCTGTTGTTTGTGCTTCTATTTCGGTTTTCCCTGTTATTAGCATCACTATATCATCTGCGAATTGATAGATGTTGTTGTTATTGTATTCTATATCATGGAGTTCCCTGGTATAGATGTTGAATAGACATGGGCTTAAGCTGCTGCCTTGTGGTAATCCTTTGTTGGTGATTTGTTTTATTGTTGAAGTTTCATTATTGTATATTATCACTCTATTCGTTAGGAATTGATATATCCAATTTGTGATATGGTTGGGTGTATTTATTTTAATGAGTTTATCAATTAGTATATTTTTGTTTACGTGATCGAAAGCTTTTGGTATATCGGTCGTTATTATTATTATTGTTTTGTTATTATGTTTTTCTGAAGAGGTCCACGAAATAGTCCATAATATTTATATGTTTTCTAAAACCATATGTTTTTTTTTTGGTAGTATACTATTGTTATCTAAGTGTTGGTTTAGTTCCTCAAGAATCATTTTGTTATATATTTTCGAAAATGTGTTGAGTAGGCTTATTGATCTATAATTTTCCGTTTCATACTCATCTTTATTAGGTTTTTTAATGGCTATTATTTTCGTAACTTTCCAGTTTTCTGGATATATTTGGTTTTTATAGATGTTATTTAGATGACTTATTATAATGTTTGTTAACTTCGGGTTTGTTTCTATTATGTTTTGAATGGTTTTATATGATATTTTATTTTCTCCTGTATTTTGCTGTATTTTGCTTTTGTTTTATTATTTTTTTTATTATTTCATTATTAAATATGTTTTCTGTCTTTCCAGTATTAACGCAGGGTAATCTTATTGTTTCTATTGTTTCTGGGAAGTTTTCGTTTATAAATTTTTTCGCCATATCGTATTCCTCTAATAGATTGAATCCTTTATTTCCTTTCTTATTTCTTAGTTTATTAATTTTGTGCCAAAGCTGTTTCGTATTTATTTCCCTGTTTATGGTGTTAATAAAGTTTTCCCATGAATTTTTTTTTGTTATTTTGATCTCTCGTTTTAGTACTGCTATTGATCTGAGTAGTTCTGTAGCCGTGTGAAGGTTTTTATGTCTATTATAGCATTTCTGTTTTCCGGATTTTATGTTCCATAATCTTTGAACATGCTCGTTCCACCATGGTTTTGGGTTACTGTTTTGATTTATGGTTATGATTTTTGTATTTGTTTGAATGATTTCTTCTATTTTGGATTCAATATTTACTAGGTTATTGTCTTCCTGTATTTCTGATATTTCTTTTATTACATTTTTTAAATTGGTGTTTTCCTTTTTTATGTATTTGTTTACGTTTACTTTTATTATAATTGGCAGATGGTCAGATCCTATGTTATCCTCTTTGCAGTCTCATTCGATTTTATTGTATATATCGGTAGTACATAGGGAGATGTCTATCGCTGATGTTGTATGCGTTCTTAAATCTTGTCTGGTGTGTTTTCCGGTGTTTAATAATAACATGGTGCTTTTAACTATTATTTCTGCCAATATTTTACCAAATTTGTTGTCATTGGTTATTTGATCCCATAGACTACTATGGGCATTGATATCTCCTGCTAGGATTGTTTTGTTGTTGTTTTCTGCTTTCTTGATTAATTTTTTGAAATCCATAACTTGTACATTTGTGTTACCGTTTGGGGGGTTGTAGAAACCGATCAAATACATTTCTTCCTCTCTATATTTTATTTTTATTTGTTCTGCCTCAATATGTGTGATGTTTATATTTAGGTCGACTTGTTTGGCTCCAATGTTGTTTTTTATTAGAAACCCTATTTCTCCATATCCCGTGTCTCTGTTTTTTGTTATGAGTTTATATTTGGGTATTCGTGGTATATTGTTCTCATGTGTCCAGGTTTCATTTAGTATTACTACGTCTATTTTTTGTTTTTGCATATACATTTTTAAAAGGTTGATGTTACTGTTTAGACTTCTTATGTTTATTTGTAGTATTTTGATACTACTTTCCATTTATTTTGTTTTTATATTATTTACTAACTCTTTTAGTTCAATGGTTAGTAGATCTGGTATATCGTATCTTTTATCACTTAGTCGAATGAATTTCTCCAAGGTGTTTTGTAATTCTAGTATTTTTTCTCTTTGTGCCTTTAGAATTAATTCCTGCCTTTGAGTTTTATCAGTCCAGATATTCATTCTGTTTTCTTCGTTTGTGTTGATTTGAGGGAAATGATTAATATCCTGGTTGATCAGCACGTTTCGTGGGTATAGTGCAGCTAGGGTTTCTCTGTATGATGTTTTGTTTTTAATCATGTGGATTTGGATTTGTGTTTGTTTTTTCTTTTCTTGGCAGTTTCTTGAGTTTGTATAATGCTCTACTCCTACACAGAATTTGCATTCTGGGTTTTCCTGGCATTCGTGTTGTTCATGTATTTTTTTAGGTTTTGTACACTTAGCGCATCTTGTTATTCTTGTTCGACAAAACTTTTTTATGTGCCCATAGCTTAGGCATGATGCACAGAATTTTAATTTAGGTATGTAAGGTCGCCGTTTTTATTTTTTACATCGTAAAGTAAGATTTCTTTTGGCAATGCACTTGCTCTTATTTCCAGTTTTAAAATGTTCGTATTTTTTAGGGTTTTGTTTACTCGGTCCCATGTTTTGATTATTTCTTCATTTGTGATCGGAAACTCGCATGTTATGTTTTCTTTAATTTCATTTATTTCAAATTCGCCTACTAGTCCTCTAACCACACCTTCAACATGTGTATAAGTTTTCGGGATGAAGGCGTTGTATTCTTTTTCGGTTAAGATTTTATTAATTGGGTCATCTTTCCTTATACATTTATTTGCTTTGTCAAAAGTTTCGAATTCTATTCTTGCCATATTTTTATTTATTTCAATGATGCTTTTGGTTTTTATACTGTTATTTTTGAAAATTCTTGCAAGAATCACTGAAATCATGTATTTTGGTGTATTCGACTTTATTAAAACATAGTATGGTCTCTTATCAGTGTTAATATATTTGTTATCTGGTTGTTTTTGTATGGCTGGTTGACTTGAGGCCTCGTCCCCTCGAATGAGGATATGACTTAATTACTGGGAAAATTGTGAAAGCCATTCCCGAGAAAGGTTTGAGTAGATTAGTTCAAATAATTAACGCAGCTTTCAAATTGAAATGTTTCACGCCAATGAAATGTAGCTGAAGTGTGGCGTATAATCCTTCTTATTTATTTTCTGTAATCAGATTTATTAAATAAATATGTTAAATTTTATTTTTATTGTTATTTTTTTATCTTTATAAATAATTTACCTCATTTGTATATTTTTGTTGAGTTTGTTGTGACATCGTATTGGAAAACATGTCAAAATATCTTGACATTTCTATATCGTATAATGAGTACGTTTTATGACAAAAATATAGTTTGGTACATTGTTATAACTGATATACATTCTGGCCTTAAAGCGTTGCCACATACACATCTAATAACAGACGATTCGTGCGTAAATTTATTTTGCCTCGCCACATACCAAAAAAAATACAGACGATTTTTACAACAACAATTCTTTATATTTTGTTTTGAAGTATCAAAAATCAATGAAGTGAGGTTAAAAACACCACAGAGAAAAAAATCGTTTAAAATTTTTTGATGAGTTCGGAAATCGTTTTAGATTTTTGTGCGTTCGTTCACGTGTAAAATTATACCAATCAGAGAAAAAATCGTTTCCAGGAACGGCTAAATAGAAAATTGATAATTTTTCAATTAAAATTATTAAATAATTCCAAATTTATTATTTTAGCTACTAACTTGAGATATTTTACATATTATCTCATTGATTTGAGTCAAAAATATGCTCTAATTAATTCGTAAATGCGAAATCTGTTTTTAGATGTCGTCCGTAGAAATGTGTATGTGGCATCGCCTTTAAAGCGTTGCCACATACACATCTAATAACAGACGATTCGTGCGTAAATTTATTTTGCCTCGCCACATACCAAAAAAAATACAGACGATTTTTACAACAACAATTCTTTATATTTTGTTTTGAAGTATCAAAAATCAACGAAGTGAGGTTAAAAACACCACAGAGAAAAAAATCGTTTAAAATTTTTTGATGAGTTCGGAAATCGTTTTAGATTTTTGTGCGTTCGTTCACGTGTAAAATTATACCAATCAGAGAAAAAATCGTTTCCAGGAACGGCTAAATAGAAAATTGATAATTTTTCAATTAAAATTATTAAATAATTCCAAATTTATTATTTTAGCTACTAACTTGAGATATTTTACATATTATCTCATTGATTTGAGTCAAAAATATGCTCTAATTAATTCGTAAATGCGAAATCTGTTTTTAGATGTCGTCCGTAGAAATGTGTATGTGGCATCGCCTTGTTGAACTAACAAAACATAGAGTCCTTATCCAGTAAAAAATATGTAAATTTTGTTTATAATTTTCATTACCAGTTTTGAATAAAAGCTAGGACACAACGGTTAGGCATTGATAATTGTACAATAAATTGTTAAAAAATATTATTTATTTAATTAATATAAACATAAAAGTGAGTGTAATTAAAATATTGTTTTACGTCATTTTCCTGCCGCAATTACCATTGGTTGAAGGAGGACCGAGGTGGAAATTCGGATACATCCCAGTATTAATAGAAGGATTTATATACATAGGGTAAATATGCCTAATTCCAGACGTCACCAATGTCCAGCCACTTTTCAAGAAAATTCGTAGTATTTAGTATATTTTCTCACTTTTATCTTTAAAATAACTCTCTAAAAAAAACTCGCAAAAAAAACTGTTAGATAATACGAGAAATTCATAGAAAAACGTGTTAGTATGGCGATGGATTGAAGACAGGTTGTTTGTACAATTTTTAGTGGCAACAAAATAGTGGGAGCTCAGTTACAAAATAATTTAATTTAAATACAAATTTATGTGGTAAGTAGTTTATATTAATTATTTTATCATTTTAAAATATATTTATCGTTTTTTCCTTAAAAAATATATTGTTTTTTATACAAAATGTGTTTGTTTTGACGGGGGCTGGTTACTGAATCTAATTTTAATAGATTGACCAGTTTTCAGCCCCCCTGGTTGACGACTTTAGAATGCGATAAATTTTTATTTTTTGCTCAAATTTCGTTAATTTCAACCTTTTGTGTTGTCGATCAACTTTCGTATATGAATGATGTTAATATTGACGCTCTATCTAATAGTCAGCCACCTATGTTTCACATAAATTTTTGGCGGCTGAATATAGGACACTGGATATTTATTAGTTGCCTGATTGCAGCCAGATTTTTAATCTCTGATTTTGTTTAAATGTTTCTTAACTTTCCAATTTTTTATAGATAATGTCAACGGATAAAATTAATAGTAAAAGAAAAATCCATAATTATAGTGAAGAAACTTTAGAACAAGCTCTAAATGAAATTAAAATTAATAGAATGAATATCCGGGAGGCAAGTCGGCAATACCAAATCCCTCGCGGCACTCTACAAGGCCGAATTCACGGAAGAGTAGCCGAAGGTCTGAGAAAAATGGGTCCCGATACCGTTTTATCAAAAACAGAGGAACAGCAATTAGCAAATTGGTTAATATCTTTGTCAAAGTGTGGTTTTCCTCGAAATAAAGAGGAACTGCTCTGCACTGTGCAGAAAATCATGAAGCGGCACCAATTAGCTGTCCGAATGCCAGAAAACATTACAAAAAATAGAGCCATTGTAACCAAAAATTCTATTCTAAAATGGTTTCAAAATCTGTAAGAATATCTTTCTTCCGAAGGTGTGAAAGATATTTTAAATGAGCCTAATCGAATTTTTAATGCAGATGAGACATCATTTTGCATGGCGCCTAAATCTGGATGTATTTTAGCTCCCAAAGGGGCTCGCAATGTGTTTCAAGTGAATTGCAGCAAAGAAAAGGAAACCTTAAGTATTGTTAGTTTTCATGGCGGACGGAGAAACATTACCTCCAATGGTAGTCTTCCCGTGCGTACCGGCCGCCAGCGGCAATAGTCAATAGTATGCCAGACAAATGAATATTGGGCCGCTCGGATACCGGGTGGATGAAATGCGAAACATTTTTTGAATATGTTGCTAATGGGCTGAACGTATGGCTGAACGAGAATAAAGTTAAGTGCCCGGTATTATTTTTCATCGACGGGCATAAATCCCATCTATCAATGGCGTTAAGTAAATATTGTAGCGAGAACCAAATAATCCTTTACGCGCTTCCTCCGAATACAACCCATATCATGCAGCCCGCGGATGTAGGGGCATTTAAAGGATTAAAAATGATTTTAGAAAATCAGTTCGAAACTGGCAAAGTTTGCCAGAAAATGTTGACAAGGCCGTTACGAAAGTAAACTTCTGTAGTTTATTACAAACGGTATTAAATGGAAAGGAGAGAAAGATAATAGTTCAAAACTCCTTTCGAAAATGTGGGCTCTGTCCCTTTACCCCAGATGCTCTGGATTACAATAAGTGTGTTCAAAACGTTTTCGAGCAATACGAACAAGCAGCAAAACAAATAATTGAATCGATTAAATCAAGGCTCGCTCTAAAAGAGATCGATTATAAATTAGTCATAAACGCAATAGAGGAGGCAGAAGAAGATTTTGATTTGCAGACATCGGAGACTGTATTTGTAGATACGGCAACTTCGTCAAATCTAGAGGGTACTTTTGTCATTAAAAATGGAGGCGAATTAGTAAAAATAAGCTCAACGATATCTGACAATCCAAAGGAACGAGACAATAAACAAGAAGAAGAATTGGACTCACTTTTTTCTTCGGATTTAGATGCTACATTAACAACTACAGGTAATTTTCTTAATACCTACATCTTTTATTGCATTTGTGCTACTTAGACCTTTATGTTATGTATATTCCAGACGGAGTAGAAATACAAGAGCGAGCCTTAAAACCAATCACGAATACGTTTTTGGAAGCTGCCGAATCGAAGGTAAGACATTTTCTGGTATATTTTCAATTTAAATCTATAAACTAATCTCGCAATTATTATATGTACCTGTTAGTTCAAGCCGACTGTAATATAATTGAAAGCCAGGGGCAAGAAAATTGGATAACCGATATACTGGTAGCCACCCCAATACGAGCAACATCGCCAGGTGAAACTATAAAAAATCAAGTTAACAAACTTTGGTAACTTAATTGATACCTATATGGTTATGTAGAATATGTAACTACGTACCAGCATCTCCTATAGTTTCTTTTAAATTTTTAAATAAAATTAGGTATTTGCGTTTTTCAATTTTCGATTTTTTGTTAAGCCGGACCTATAACAAGCCGTTTTCCTTTACAAGCCGAAGTTTATTTAAAAAAAATTTTTTTAAACTAATAAGCCGCGGTTTATTACTGAGAAAGAGCAAAAATATATCATTTTTAAACATTCCATTGATCATATTTCGGAAACCTACATGGTACCATAGGCCCTTGATAGAGTTCCGGAAATGCAATGTATAAAATATTTGGTAGTTTTTGTTCGCCGCGACGCTCGCCTCACATTTTTGGCAAACTTCACATCGCTTCTGCCAGGGTTGCAGTGCGTGGTATTGCAGATTATTATCTATCAAATTATTCAAATATTTCACCATTTCCAATCGTCAGCATTTAAAATATAAAACTCATTATTCGCAATGCCGAAAACAAGTATTTTTTGATATAAGTTATTATCTTTTTAATTAAACTAGAATTAATAACATTTTCAGAGAGCTCAAAGCAGAACAAAATTCATATCAATAAAATGCAAATTGAAAATGCTCGCATTATTACAGAGTCAATCGAGGGCATCATAACGAATTCAACAAATGACGAATTTAAGAGGAAGTGCTACAACATATTGGCGGTATCAAACTCTAAACAAGCACATTGTCGGGTATTTGAAAATATTTTGACAAAAATTTTTTCTAACTTTATTGAAGTAATATAAATTCAAACTAATTTCTTGCTATGGGATTATCTTGTTTTACAATAAAAGTAATATGCTAATATAATGAAATAAATTGAATATTTTGTTAAAACCAGCCTTCGTAAAATTCATTTAGCATCGGCTTTATCCTTGTCCGGTCCGATGTCCAACAGGGCAGAACGAAATCCCACCTTTTTAAGCTCGTCAATTAATTCACCATTTTGATGCATTTGCACCATAATATCACATCCTCCAACGAATTCACCGTTAATATAAACTTGAGGAATTGTTGGCCAATTACTATACTCTTTGATTGCTTTATTAAATATATAGAATATTAGAACAAATATTCAGTAAAATATTATTTAACCATACCTTGTCGGAGCTGCTCATTTTGTAATACATCATAACTATCATATTGCACACCATGCATTCGCATTATCTGTACCACAGCATTACTAAACCCACATCTCGGTTCTTCTGGGTTTCCTTTCATAAATACTACCACTTTACTTGTTTTGACCATTTTGTCAAGATCCTTTTTATTGTAATCCGTGGTTGAAGGGGCGGCGTAGTAACGAGCATTGATTAATACCTTACGGTTATGGTATAAACCATTTCGTACAATATTTTGTATGAAACTCATTATTAACTCACGATGCAAATGGCAAAAGTTTAATAAAAAATTATTAAATTGAATGTTTTTCTCAAGTGTTACAAAACAACAAACCCTAACCTTTTTCTAATGACAGCTTTCCTAGTAGAATGAAAAAATGGCAAAAATTATTATACAATTTGGCGCTGTGCTCTTGTGTACTAATTAATTGTGTAATTAGCGCTGGGGTCGGCTTTTAAAAATAAATTGAGCAACATCAATGTGGGAATATAAATTTTTACTATCATTTAACTCGTTTATTTATTATTTTATTATTGAAATAATGGCCCGTTTACGATCAACACTTTTCTTATGCAAAATGTAAGGAATATAACATTAACTTTTTGCACATGAGAGACAAGAAATGAAATATAAACATGCAAAACTTTGCAGAAGATTTTATTTTATTTTTTGAGCAAAATCCGCCATAAAAATGAATATGTTACCATGAACAACAGATATTCGGTTCGAGTATTTTTATGGTAACAAAATCACAATTAACAAAAACAATTAATTTGAATGTTAACGGTTCATAATAAAAACATAAGCCATAGATAAAAATGTAAATGTTGCTTTTGAATTAATTAAAAATAAATTAATAATCTAATAATTTATTTATTTCCCGCATATTGAATATTTTTATAATTTGATGTTTCTTATTACCTACAAAAATTTGCAGACGAAACAATTTTCTACGTGTAAATGAACCTTCAGTCTGACATTTGAAAAATATTAATGTAAAATACAAAATAAAATAAATCCGCCCTGGATTTGAAAATTCAAAATATAAAATTAACAATAATCTAGTTTTAATATTTTCTTCAGTTAAACAAAAATCAAACAATTAGTTTATTGTTTTGAGACTGTTACATATCATCTTCACTGGTTTGTTATCGCCATAGCTGGTTTTGTGTCTATATAAATGGAGGAAGTCATGATTTCTTAGTTGTCTACTAGGAACCTTTATTTTAGTTGAATTTAATACATCCGGTGTGTTGGTTAGGCCTAGTTGGAGATTACCAATAAATGTACTTTTTAGCAATTCCCGCCTATTTTCTAGCGACAGTTACAGTTATATAGTCTTACATCCAGTTAAATATGGTGGTTGTTTCTGTACGAGTATGTTTAACAACTCATAAAGACTAGTTTTATTTTTCTGAATTTTAAATATTTATTTAACTTACTTATAGTGATAATTTTGTAAATTTAGTTTTAAAGATCGATTTCTGATTACTCCTTCTTCAGTTATTAGGTTAGCTAGTAAATTGTTATTGTTAATCTGAAGAAGGAGCAATCCGAAATCCATCTTCAAAAATTATATTTACAAAATTATCACTATAAGGAAATCAAATAAATATTTAAAATTCAAACACATAAAACTAGTTTTTATTAATAAATAATTTAAACCAAGTGATAAATGAACACAAAAAGGCGAAAACATAAAAAATCATCAAACAAATAAACCCTTGTATGTATTAATTTTCCTCTTTTGTATTCGTTCTTAATGACAGTTTACTTAAAGATAAATATAACAAGGGTCGTAATAAGGTTATAATAGTATTATATAATATAGTATTATTCAACTGATTCCGAAATCGATCTTTAAAATAAACTAAAATTAAATTATATCAAGAAATAAAACTGCAATAACGAATAATAAAATTCAAATTTAAAATAAAACAAGTTTTTATCTTTAAATCGAGAATCCTTCAGTGTTCTTTACTAAAGTAAGGGGTAAGTTGCGCAGATTCGATAAGCATCTGCGGGAACATTTTCTTCTAGAGTTTTTTGATATTCAATAGCAATTATGGAAAACTCGCGCTTAAATGTTGTTATTACCTCTCAAAGTTGGAGAAGTTGTGCAAGCTCGATCGAAATATACAACAACAATAGACTAAAATAATAATAATGTTTTCAATAATAAATAATAAAGTTAAATCCATAATATCGTGCCTATTTTTGCTTGTTTTTAAATATATTTTAGAAAAAAACTATTTTTTTTTTAAAGAAATTATTAATTGTCCAGTGGATTTAATGTCCTTTGAAGGTCAATTAATCCCCTTTTCATTCGCGCATACACCACCCCCATTCATACTTTTACAGTTACCCCCCCCCGCCTGCTCATGAAGCTCCATGTCAACCTGTACATTGACATGAATGGAGGGTGGGTCGGTGCTTAATTCTGCACTGGTCTTACTCTTAGTTGTGCTTTTTAACATCGCCGATCGTATCGATGACGAAAATTCGCTTTGCATCCATCCTCTGGTGGGATTCGAACCTAGTACCTCTCGGTCCAAGTGCCGAAGCTTTAACCACTGCACCACTTGTCCGGCGAAGTAAAAACAGATTACCCATAAGTTTCCAAAAAAAAATATAAAAACTTGCTCAGAAAATTGGCAATAGACAATTCCTGGGATTGTTTGATATAAAAATACAGAGTTTTTCTATTAGGTAGGTTCGAATGGTGAAGAAAAAATGTTTAGACACACTGAAATTTAATTTTTAGCTTAGGTTCAACAACAAATTTAATACATTATGGTAATAATTTTTGATATCACTTCGAAAAATTATGTATATTTATGCGAGCTCTATAATTAAATCAGAGATGGATAATGTCAAAAGGTAGCGTTTTTGACACAAGTTTTGACATTTTTGACACCTTTTGCAAACAGCACCTTTCGACAGTTTTGACATCAATTTTTGACACTTATAAAGTGCTATTTAATTTCATAAATTCGTGAGAAATTCGTAATTTCTTAATTTCGTAAATTTTAAATTTCCCCATTTATTAAAATTGGTTGGTAATTTTCCAATCATTTTATAAATAAAATGAAATATCCGTAAGAAAAAACTGTAAAAAAACTAACACACATATTATTTCATTTGAATTTGAAATATATTTTGGTTAAAATTTAAGTAAATGTTAAATTTAATAAACATAAACATATATTAAAACAAAAACGTCAAAAGCCAAATCCAAACACTCTCAAATTGGCATGAACGAATATGTATATATTAGGCTTTTACTCCTTTCGACTGTTTTTATCACTTTTTGAAGCCTACCGCGGTGACAAGGAAAGAACAAAGGACGGACATATTTTGGAATAAAATTCGTACTTTCTGCCGGCTTCCAGTGGCACTATTCTGGTTTTTCCTGGGAGTAAGAAATTGGGAAAAATATTTTCATAGCTTTTTTGACTAAATTGTAAATTTTTCTGGCCTACTGATAAAGTCACTTTAGTTCAAATATTTTAAAAATAAAGTTGATTGGAAAACTTTATTCCAAAAAATGGGAAAAATAATTACACATTTAACTTTGTTTCGCAATAATTTACACTAAACTGATTCCATCATTAGGCCAAAAAAAGACAACTTTTTAGTCATAAATGCTACGAAAATATTTTTCCCAATTGCCTATTTCCAGGAAAACCCAGAATAGAGTCATGGCCCTATTCTGGTAATTCCCGATGAATGGAAATTTTAAATTTTCTAGCAGTTTTATTCCCTTTTCCTCAAAGTGTATTCTGGCGTTTGGGTTTCTAATAATTTCAATGCGGAATTATTTATCTATTTAAGAAAAAGTTACAAAACAAAAATTTTGAAGAATATTAAAGATATTATTATTATTAATTACCAAAGATAAGATTGATTATTAAAGTTAAGCCGTACATAATAATGACTACACCACGGATTAGTATAATAAATTATAGTTAATTTTTTTAAATATTCATATATTATATTTATATGTATTTATAGAGAAAAAGTGCAACCAATATGGAACAAAAATTGTTAATAATAGCATTGATGGAAGACAATATATGGATTTAGCGAATGATCGGTGAGTACCCGCATGAATATTGAGGAATTACGTTTAGTTTAATTACATTATACTCATATTATGTATCGTATGTATGTTAATATAACGATTTAACATCCTCTGTTAATAATAAAAGTTGGATAAATATACAATCACAACTAAATTCTCTTGGCGTAGCACATTAAAAATGCCCAGAAATAGAGACGACCATCGATACACATGAAGTACATTTAATATTAATAATCGTTTTTATATTTATATAACAACTACTTTCAGAAAATATGTACGCGGGCAACGGACGTCATTGAAGGAATCAAGATTGAAGGAATACAAGGATTTAATACAAGACCTGAATTATAAATAAAAACAGGCTGTGAATTTCTTCTGTATAGGACGTGCAGATATGTATATTAAATGAATTTATGCCTAACAGCACACTTGTTGTGTTTGACAATTTGCTCGCATCGTATTTGTTATGTATTTGGGGGTACAAAAAAGTTTTGAGTTTTCTTCGAAGCTTTATTCAGAGAAATTGGTATAATGTATTTTATCCAATGTATAGTCCGCTTAGCTACGTCTCTTGGCTTGCACCATACCAATGGTCTTGAGACGGTTTTGAATCGCCTGTTGAGCCACTCCCAGAGATTCGGCAAACTCATTTTGAGTTTGGCATGAATCATGGTCCAATAACGCCTCCAACTCAGCGTCTTCAACCTTTAATGGTCTCCTTTCGCGTTCTTTGTCATTAGTCTCAAAATTACCATTACTCACATGTTTTTATTGATGGAGCATGTTCACCATATGCTTCACACAACAATCGAAATTGTGTTTTGTTGGCACAAAGGTTGACATGGTTAGAACACAAAAAATATGTTATTTTAGAGGGAAATGGTGACGCTTTAACACGAATATAGTTACAAGATGGCGCGATGCGATTTAATACTTTTTACGCCATCTTTTGTAAATCCCTCAAAACTTATTTGTACCCCTAATAGAAAAGCTTTCGCTACTGACTCTCTCAAAATTTTAGCGTCGTGATAAGAGTCATTATATGAATCGTTGACATTTAAGATTCGTAGATTAAAGTACAAACCTGTATATAAACTCGTATAAATTAATAAGTATAAAATGTATATATAAACTTGTATTACTACTAATTGGACATTTTTTTAATGATAATGGTGACGATTCAAATAAACGTGTTCCACTGCTTTAGCTGGTCTATGCATTGTGACACATGCGTACACAATAGACACATCCCTAAATGGCCCATTGAATTTTTCATAAAATCTGTAATTATTTATAATTTTTTTTTTCTAATCCATGCAATCTTTTCTGGGGCCGAAGCACTCCCTGCTTTTCTCGCGGTTCATTTTTTCCATCTTACTTTACGCATTTTCTGTCAACTCTAAGCCGTACCGGCTATAGGACCGGTTTAAGTTACCATCTGCGCATTGCATAGCTCCGTGCCAGCCTATAGTATTGGACATCTTAGTTGTGTTCCATTTAATCACAGATCGTAATCTGTTGATGAAAATTTCCTTTTGCATCCTGCATATCGGGATTCGAACCAGGAACCTCCCGGTTCAAACGCCAAAGCTTTAACCACTGTGCCATTTGGTCGGTTATTTATAATTAATTTTTACGAATTTTAGATACAAAAATTAAACACTGCAATTTTATCTGGTTCATCTCGGTTGTTGTTTTTGGAAGTTTGGTGAAAATATGCATCAAATTATTATTGATAATCGAGCCAAATTATCTAATACAGTGCTGATTGACGATTGTGATATGCACGACAAGATGCTTAAACCAATTTTAGGTTGAAATGTTTCTAAAAAAAATATATTGTCAAATTAAAAATACAATAGAACAATAACAGAATAAATACCTTCTGCTATAAAACGCTATAAGATGCCGTCAACATTCTTAATTCCTTTGGAATTAGCGTGTCCTTCAGCAACTATTCGCTTTGGAATTAATGCCAATTCTGGCGGCATACGATAAATTTTAATAAACTCAGGCTCATATCGAACGAATTGACTGAGCATTGTGAACTTTGTCGCTGAATTCTAAGATTATATCGCCCTTCCTTGTCGTCATTGTGATAATAAATATTTCGTCTTTGTGATATTTTTATTAATATTAATATTGTAAAGGTTGTAGACAAGAAATAAGCTTATTATAGCAGATGAATCATGGATACGTTGAACATCACGTAGAGACTGGATCACATCGGCATATTTCTGTTCCATCATACTCATTGTCACAACTTAAACGAGAAATTACGAAACTTCAATTCGATCAAATAAGAAGTATCCAAGATTTTGTTGAGTTAGTACTCGTACAGTAGAAAAGGAAAAAAAAAACAAATATGTCGTTTTTGCAGAATATATAATCTAAAACATTGTGCATCTTTCTAATGAATTTACTCAAAAAATTTCTTTTTTTGAGCTGAGTCACGGGCGATATATCCACCATTGATCTACGTAGTGGTTATTGGGATATGCCGGTTCTCTCAAGGATCATGGAAACCCGCTTTTTGTTCGGGTTGTTCGAGTTAAAAGAATGTCTTTTGGAGTAAAAAACGAACCACTGACATTTCAAAGATTTATACAGATCGAATGAAGTCAGAAATTACCCAAAGCTACAATATTTACGTTGATGATTTGATTATCATATCGATGTCGTTTATGTCTATATTCTAGATTTCAATGTTGTGGTGACACAGCTGAACAAATACGATTTGCATGCTACGCGAACAAAATGAACTATACCGTTCTTGAGCCATGATTTGCCTCCTGAATGAATTGCACCGAACCCTGTGAAAATGTCGGGTGCCTCGCAATTTTCAGTCCCTCGGAACCTTTAACATTTGAAAACGTTTCTGCAAACCGGAAATTCCCCGAATAATCAAAGATGTTGAGTGACTTGAACAAGAAGAATTCAAAATGATCATGGAATCACTAAACAACACCAGCAACCTTTTTCAATTCTTAAAAGATGCCCTGGTTAATGAATGAATCGTTTCGTCGTTGTCGTTTTAATTATATAGAGTGAGGCCTCTAACAAATAAATTATTTATAATATATACATAAATGAAATTTCTCAAAACAATCGAATCAACATAATACTTACAGAAGACTTTGGTAGATGGCAGCAAGGTAGTTTTAACGATCTCTTCTAAAATTACAATAGCCGGGTTCCATTGACGTTAGTAAAGTACTCACAAGTACTTCTAACTACTCATAACTCCTTAATCAAAAACTTTGTTTTCTTATGATTTACTACTACTTATATTTTACTTCTAACTAACAAATTTGCGTTCCATTGAGCATCTACTCACAAGTGTACAAGTACTTTGCTAACGCCAATGGAACCCTGCTAATATATGTTCCTGTAATGTGTATATATAAAATATTGGCATACCTAATTATAAAATATTTTTTTTACATGTTTTTCTGTTAGCGGTATAGTTCCAATCACTAACAGAAAAACATGTAAAAAAAATATTTTTCGTTGACAATGACCATGCTGCCATGTGCCAATCTTCCGATACTTATTATAGTCTTACTACTGCTTTAACATGAATCAGGTGTTGTCGTGAGTTTAGTATTGAAATGTATACCAATTGCCGTTATAATACACTATATAATTTATTTGGCCTCTAAGCCCTTAAATCTGATCGTTAGCCTTACATTTAAAGAAAAGCGTCGTTAGTAAGTTATCGCTTACGATCCAAATAGAGTACATCGAGTTTCTTATAATAATTTATTTTTCAAATTTATATTCAATTCTAGTTTAACTTATCTAGTAAACTCATAAACTGTAACAAACATTAAATAGGATTTCTTTGTGTGGTGTTAGGGTAGTTTGGTTTCGAACTAGTAAATAAAAGTGTCCACATTCTTACTAGTTCGAAAACAACCTGCCAGACCTCTAGGTTATCTCTACCTCGTTATTTAATTATTTTAATCGAAAGTGATATTTTTTCTATAAAAAATATTGAATAATTTTCAATTTATTAGTTTGGTTATATATTGGTTACTTCATTAATTTAAATAAATAATATGCAGTCATTAACAAGTGAGAAACCTGTGTTTCAAAAACGTTCATAGTTATCGATGGACATGTGCCAATGCCGTTGCACAATAGAGTTTTTTTCTGTATAATCTTAACTACCAGAATACAGGATATAATGATAGGCTTAAACCATTTCAGACAGATAATTTTTGAAATCTGACAACACCATTGAATAGAGTGACCTCAAATTAGTGATTATACGTTTTTCTGATAAATGTCACATAGAACCTCGTTATTCTGAGCTCGGATTATGCTGAGTATTTATTTCTGGCGATTTTCACATTTTTAAAATTCTAAGGTTGGTTAAAACTTAACGTTTGTTGAGAATATATGTATGCGTTCAGAAGTTATTTTCGTTATTTTGCTGAAACGTCATGCAACGTGAATTAAAGTTATGCAGATAACATAAGATATATGTATGATACCTCGAAAAACATAATATATAAAAAAGTTCAAATTTAATAAATAGAGCAAAACATTTTAAAGACACCACCACTGCTGCGCTCAAAATTTGGCAAAAATAAACATTCGCGCACAATTTTAGCACAGTAGTACTAATTAATCGAAAAATGCATCAAATTTATCATACCGGCTCATTTCTTGTGTTTCGCGTGGCGAAAAGTGCACGTTGAAAGAAAGATTAAACAGTAAAATGCTTGAAAATACATGACAGTTTCCACTAATAATAATATAAAATAGACATAATGCAACAACATAATTTAAATAAGGTGGATTTTTTAACGGAAAACTGCAATACAAGTCGCCAAATATAAAAATTAGCACAAAAAATTGTTGTACTAAACTCAATTTGAAAAAAATCGTAGAGAAATTTCATCCCTGTCCATCTCTTTTTTTTGTTTGTTTCATTTTTATTCATTCGCTCGCCAGTTGTATTGTATATCATATGAGTCAAATTCAGTAGAACAAGTTTTAATTAAAAAAAGAAAAGTAAAAATTAAAATAAAATTTGTGTTTCTATTTTAACTATATTACATTTAATTAAACTAACTAATTAAAATAAACATGGAAAATGCAGAAGAAGTATTCCAAATACTAGAACGCTTTTCTAAATTGAAACAGAAAGATATTCCAAAAGAATTAGATGAGTATCTGTGTTTCGTCGCCAAAACTGGAGATACCGTTTATCGATGGCCTATGATTAAACATTTATTTCGCGAAAAGTTAATGCAAGTAATTAAAGATTTTTATGAAAGTACGCCGAGTATTGCAGGTAAATCAAAAACTAATTTTCTAGTAATCGTAATTGGGGTAGAATTTTCTTTTAGAGGTTATGTGTGTGTTAATGTAGAGACGAGAAATTTTTTCTTCGTTCAAAAATGGACGCCGACTTGTATGATTCTTTTGTCTTTTTATACCAGTTTTGGGTAGATACAACAACAAATCGCATTAATTTTCATGTTTTTCAATTTAGATTTGCCGCAAGACCCAAATGTTGATCCATTTAATTACGAAAGTATGAAGAATGCGCTACTAGAGAGATTGGAATTGTTCAATGCCGCACCGTTCACGGTTCAAAGGATTTGTGAACTCTTGACTGATCCACGGAAACAGTATTCTAGAATTGATAAATTTATGCGAGCGATTGAGAAGACCATCCTCGTGGTGAGCACAATAGAGCCCGGGCGAAAAAGAGGTGAAAGTGAAACAGCTGAATCAGTTGATTCTGTTATTAATGGTGATTTATCTTCTGAATCAGTAGACAGCGACGAAAACGATATCACATTTGCTGATTTGACGGCCAAATTAACAAATGATAACAAGATGGAGGGAAATACAACTGAAGCTAAGGAAAATGGTAGCACCGAAAAACCTGATGCTGAGATGAAGGAAGCAGCAACTGATGCCGTAGGTGAACCCGGTGAAGATCAACCGCCACTACCATCAACCGAAAACAAAAAACAGGTTCTCGGTGAGAAACCAGAGGAACCCAAATCTGTTGCAACAAAGGAACCTGAAGCAGCAGCTATACCATCCGCAGAAAAACAAAACGATAAATCGACTGAAGATATGGAAGAGAATAAGCCTATCGAAAACGATAAACCGAATAACGCATCAGCCGCTGATGAAGCAATGCCAATAGAAGAAAATAAGACTGAAGAATCATCAAATATAATTGTTCCAAATATCACAATAACTGCTACCCCAGAAGAGAATGGTGTGGTCATTGCGGAAGAATCAAAAATTAAAGAGAACGGAGTTGTTATTGAACTAAAATTAAACGAAGAAATTATTTCCGCAATTCCAAAATCCCCAAGTAAACCGATGTCTGAAATTACACCAAAATCGGCATCTAACCCCAAGAAAGAAGAAACAGAAAAAGTAGACGAGAAAAGAGAACCAGAAGACTTATTAGAAGAACCAGAACCCAAAAAATTACGGACTGAATCAAATTATTCGACTGTACCTACGGTTGAACCTACCCCCAGTACTCCAAAACAAAAGGATGAAGAAATGACAGTGGAACTCACAAAAGAAATAGAAAAACTGGAAGATAAATTAACAAAGCCCGAGGAACCAAAAGTAGATCCGGTTGTGGTTGCGGATGAGCCAATAAAATCGGATGAAGTAGAAGAAAAGAAAGCTGAAATTTCCAAATTGGTTGACGCACCTATAAAAGGATCCCAACCAAAAGGAGAACATCTTCCAGATATTGCACAGAAAGAAAATGGAGAAATTAAACCAGACAGTATTACAGAAGTAGAAACTCTAGAACCAACAGAGAGGAAAACGGAAAATGAGACGCCTAAACAAATTGAGGAATCTCAAGTATCGGTTGAACCAGTTGTTGAATCGAAATCGATTGGTGATACACCATCGGAATCTGCTGTTGAAATACCGGTTGCGGAAGTACCAGTCGTAGAAGAGGTGCCAATAGAAGAAAAATCTATAGTTTCTCCTGTGGCTACAGAAGAGCCAGTAGTGGTGGCAGAAGTGGTCGCGGCATATGTGGTAGAAGAACCCGTAGCACCTATAGTAGAAACAGCGGTAGTCCCAGTAGTAGAAGAACCCGTCGTAGTTCCTGTAGTCGAAGATCCAGTAGTTGCACCAGTAGAGGAAGCACTAGTAGTTGTACCAGCAGAAGAAGAAAAACCTGTTGTGAAACCTATCGCAGAAGAGATTCCAGCGTCAAGTATCGTAGTCGAATCAATATCCAAAGCGTCCACGCCATTAACATTAATAGACGCTCCTGTCCCATTAGAAGAATCTGTTAATATACCAGCACCGTTATCCCCCATGCAGTCATCAGAAACAACACAAGAAATGGACACAAATTCAAATGAAAACAAAATGGATGCGGATGATGTAGTAGATGGATCTGGGAGTAATGTAACTGAAGTAGCCACCATGATAAATAAAGCTGCAGCCGATGATAATGCGATGGAAGTTGATGAATCGGTTGAGCCAATGGATCAATAATCATAAATCCAGAAAAATCTCTAATTCTCTTCGTAACTTAAGCAGACTAATTAAAATATTCCATGAAATTAATTAAAATTCAATTATATAGATATTCCTAGTTTAGTTTTTTATATTGTTTTTTAAATTTTATTTATACGTTTTACTGTAAAATGTTGAATCGATTATTTTTTTTTAAATTTCTGAAAAATAATTCTCATTTATTATATCGTTTTCAATTAGGCACACAACCACCAACCAAACTAATTTATTATAAATATTTTATTTTTAATTTTTTTTTAGTTTTATAAGTCAACAGTTATTTATAATAAAATAAAAGCAACAACCACATTGAAATACCAGTAATATTATTAAATTAGTAGTATTTTTATTTTTATATTAATAAAATAATAATTGTTTAATTGTTATTTTATTTATACATTTATATAAAAAGATAATGCATGAACTACATTTTAACTATCCCGTATTAGATCATATAATTATGTATTATTATTATTAATTTTTAATAACAATAAAACGTAATAAATTTTGAAGTAAAACAAATGTTTTCTATGCAATGAATGGTATAATAATAAATATAAATTATAAAGAAAAGAATTATTTAAAAATTAGTAATAGGTATCCCTGCCTAATCACACAATAACAAGAAACTAAATAATTTATAAGAAATATAAATCTTAATAAAAAACAATTTTTTATAAACTTTTATTTCGATTCCGTAAATCAGGATGTACTTTTAATTTTAAACCGCCAAATTTTTCAAACGTGGACAGTGGTGTGTACATTTTCGCGCTGTTTAGTACATTAAAAATTGTATCATTACAATAGTAACTCTAGTGGCCACCAGAGTTTTATAAAGCATATTTTTAAAAAACGTACATTTATACCCCATTGACAATGTGACCAACATTTTTCTTCTGCGAAATGAAAGATATAACATTCACTTTTTGCACATGGGACAAGAAAAAAAATATATCCACGCTAAATTTTGCAGAAGACTTTTTGAACTAAAACCACTATAAAAATATTACCATAAAATATATTCGATCCGTGTATTTTTATGGTAACAATTTTAAAATTAACAAACAAAAATTATTTTATATTTATAAATGTTTCGTAATATAAACAGACGCCATATATAAAAATGTAAATTTCACACTTGAATTATTAAAAAATAAATTTATAATAGTCCTATAAAAAAATTATGGCATACGTTTATTTCTATCTCGCATATTGAATAGTTTTGTATAGCGGATGCTTCTTATCAAAAATTAACAGAATAAAACAATTTTCTACATATAAATGCCCCATTATTTTAATAAAAACTCTGCAGTGGCCCTATTCTGGTTTTCCCCAAGAATAGAGAAGTGAGAATTAGTCACGTTTTTTTAGCAGTTGGGAATTGCCCAAAGTGTATTTTGGCGTTTGGGATTTTTTTATTGGGAAAAAATATTTCCATTTTATAGCAGTTTTGACGTTAATTTTCCCCATTATTTTTTGGAGGGAATTGTGATTTGTACATTTTGGAATTTTTAAACATTATCCTTTCTAATAAATATATATTATGTCTAATAAATATACATTTACGCATAAATTTCAAAATTTATAAACACACACACGTTCCCTGCACTGATGTTTAAAAATTTTCCCAATTGGGAATATTTTTTTCGGGTTTTTGCAGAGGTACGGTAACGAATACGTAAACATCTCTGATTGTAATCTCCCCTCTTTTCAACATAGCGCTTATAAATGAGGTCCGCATAAGCCTTGAGACCGGAGAGGACAGTTTTGGTTTAAAATTGATTGCGATAACACCAAAAATCAGAATATAGAATAAACCTTATAAAAATAAAAAACAAAAAAAAACTTAATTTATTGTGAGTCCAGCGATACAGAATCCCTGTATTAAAATCTTACGGACTTTAGTAACTGATACGTTGGTTAGCGCGTGGGGATCGCGCATTGCTTAGTTTATGTGCATAATTAAAAGTGCTCTACGAAAAGAGTACCGGCATATTCTTATAATACTCGCTTAACAATTGTGTCTTGTGCATTAATTTTGATTGGTACTAGTGTTTATCTGAACTAAGTAAATAAATATTATTGAACTTCCGGTTTGGCTAATTTACGTAGTGATGTAGTGTAGTGGCCGCAATAAAAAAAAAATCTTGTGAACGTACAAAAGAAATCGCAATCAAAATGTGTTTTGCCTTATACTATTATATACGTATGCATGCTCACTATTATTCAAACAAAATTTAATAAGTTTTCCACCATAAACAATGTTATATATAAAACAATAGAAGTGGAACAGTTAAAAACTCAGACGTGATCCTGATAGTGACTATACTAAAATTTATAAAATTATGATAATCTTAGGCCCTTTCCCAAACACCGACTTATTTCAAACTTATTGACTTATTTGACGCCATCTTGAATAAGTCGGTCATGTCGTCCCAAACGATTTTGCTGACTTATTTTGACAGCTATAGCAAACAACAAATGTTATAGCAATTTATTATTAAATAATAAAATAAAAAAATTAAAATGTACAAAAAACAATTAAAAACATAAAAATGTGTCTTGAGTTATTAAAACAATTTTTTATACCAAATTTTGTAATGTGCACTAACACACCATATATTTAAATCTACATTAAATTTTCAGGGCTTGACATATTGCTCCATGAAGCGGAGCTCTATATATGAAGCAATAAAGACCAAATGTTAATAAAATAGCACTTACGCGTCTCAGATCAAGCGTTTCAGAAATTAGTAAAACTTTATCCCTCGAAACATCACGGGTATGATTCCCATAATGGAGGTTAGCCTAACACTGTTTTAGTAAGCAGCAGGAACAAGCTACCATGTGGTTGGAGTGTCGTTCAATATTCCAAAATCCACTGTGTTTAATGTAGTTAAACGTACACTGGACGTGATCCTGAATTTAATGGGAAAAATTATTATTTTTAATGAAGATGAATTAGATGGGATTGTCATGAAGTTCGCTAATCGCGCAGAGCTCCATATTCAGGAAGGCTGTAGGTGCTATCGATGGAAACCATGTTAAAATTAAATGCCCGACCGATCGTCATGATGAATATTTAAATAGAAAGCTAGACTATAGCATTCAATTGCAAGGTATATACATTTGTAAATAAACGTTAATATACATTAAATCGAATTTTGATTATTTCTCAGCTCAATGTAACGCTGAATATAAATTTATACATATTTGCACTGGGTGGCCAGGTTCGGTTCACGACCAAACGATTCTCATGAACAGTGATATTTATTTAAATATGAGGTATCCTCCAAGATCTTGTTATTTGTTAGGTGATAGTGGATATCAGTTGACGCTGGATTCCATAGCCATCATAACCCCATTTGTTGAGAACCGTTTGCTAACACAACAACAACAAAAATTTAATCATCTTCACAGCAAAGCTCGAATTGCAATTGAACAAGCAGTTGGGCAGATGAAAACCAGGTGGTGATGCATTTTCCTTCGATCGCTGGAACTGAATTTAGAAAACTAACAAAGTTATCGCCGTTTGCTGCATTCTGCATAATATTTGCGTAATTGTTGGGGATTTAATAACCATCGATGCTAAATTTGAAAATGAAAATAATACTGATAGATCAAATACAGAAAATTATCAACCCCAAAGCAGCACCACAGAATTTCGAGATCAATTGAGTTTGGAAATATAATATTTTTATTTTATTTTAAATTAATATAAAAAACGATTGTAAAAAACTTGTTTATTTCATAAATTCATTAATTAAAACAAAAAAATAAAAATTAAATAATTCAGACAATAATTACAGACAATTCATTTTTCATCACAACTAATACTTTTAATTTGTATTATCATTATATGTATATTCAGGTACTTAAAAACTAGTCACTGTCCCAAGACAGCTGTACATCTGCGAAATATTTTGTAAGGACCGCCTGCATCATTTTATTATTTTTTTTAATTGATTTAATTGGAATTTGATCCGTTTCTCTTATGTGATCTAAAATTTGTTCCAGCTATTGGCTCCGCTTTCAATCGGATCGTATTCGATAAATTCGTGGAAATTGGTGGTATTTGATGGAACTGCTTTAAATGTCGTTAACTCAATTACATTTTCGGGACGAATATTATGCTTCTTTATCATTAAATCATTTATTCATAAGTTATAGGCATTAATTATTGCTGGTTCAGTACCAGTTTTTGTACCTGTTCACCAGGTGCCCACCAAATTTTACCATTTTTTATGCACTCGAGGGATGTGCGCTCACATAATGCTGATGTTGAACCTTGTATAGATCTAAAAATATAGAGAATATTTTATTTTCAATAAATAAATTAAAATTGTTGGGCACAAAATTTATCTCCATATTACTGAGAACTGACAATTTTTATTTTTAAATTCGTCATTTTTGATATCCTTGCATCAATCAATGAGACAAACAGTCTCCACTTCAGTTCCTGTAATGTAAAATATAATTAATTACATTTTGTTTGTATTATTAAATTGGTTGTTTAAAATAATAAATATGTTTAAATATAATATTGTTTAAATATTCAGTTAAAATTATTGTAAATACATAACAACATTTTTAAATTGAGATTATATTTTGAATTCATATTTTACTTAATAATTTTCAAGATATACTTACAACGGTATTCTATTAATCTATTAAATTGTTAGTTATTAATTCGAATATCTGTGGAAAGTGAAAAGTTAATAATAATATTTGACAATTGTTGAATTTTTCATGTTTAGTTAAGTCACCTCGATAGCAGACTTATTTGAATAAGTCGGTATAAGCAAATAAGTCGGTGTTTGGGACAGGGCCTTAGTAGTGATTATTAACTATATTTGTGTACGAAACATATAAACCGAAAAATATATAAAATGGGGTTTATATCATCAAATTGAAAAAAATTGTACGTTAAGTTTAAAACCCGTACAAGGACATTTGTGTTGCTTGAAATAATTGTACAACTCAAACAAGTACCGCATACCAGCAAAACATCATATGATCAAATTGCTTATATACACCTTCGAACAATTATGAAATTGCATCAAGAGCATCAATCTACATGGATCAATCTACATGGATAGATGCACATCAATCTACATGGATAGATGCACTGTTGATATTAATACTAAATTCGTTCGAACTGTCAGATCAAAAAGATTTGATCGGATTCAGCTGTCAGATCAACATTTTTGACATTACAAATTTTTTTCACACAAAAATCTTGATCTAACAAATCGGCTAGATCAATTTTAAAAAATCTTGATTTTTTGTTAGATTTTTACGCATACATATATACAAAAGTAAACGTCAAAACATAACATCAAAACAAAGACCCCGCGCCATTTGTACAATTCAGTTTTAAATTAATAAATTTTAAATTAATTTTAATAAATGTATTAAAATTGTATGGATAATTTGTAATTTTGTTTGTGCGACGTATTTTCGAAATATCTTGTGTACTAAAATGTTGTGTTTATGTGCGAAATTATATAATTTCTTATGCTTTTAATTGAAAATTATTGATAAATAAATTAATTAAATTGAGAAATGGAAGACACTATATTGAACATTTTAATTCTTTGCTATATAATTTTTTATTATACCGATGCTAACAAGGTGAAATGATAAACCCGCCATTTATAATAAACAATTTTTTGTCTTTCTTTTCACAAATATTACTACAAAAGTCGATCAAATTTCTTTCATATTCGTTTACATAAAATCCGGTCAAATTGTTGTTGTAAAACCAAACGAATTTGGTATAAGTTAAGTGTTTTTATAATTTTGTTATAACATTTTCTTTATATTTTTTTTGTAATTCTCATATGATAATATTAAGTTAGTTTGGTAATTTGTTTGTATCAATTCAAGTAGGTAAATGGCCCGGGTTTCTTTTAGGTTAGGTTTAATTAAGAACATTGATTTTTTTCCAATTTTGTAAGATTAATGCTACGATTATCATATAAAAATACAATTCTGTTTAAAAATTTTAGTAGCAAGAGAAATTCCGTTTTTATATTTTCTTATTTTTGTTTGTTTGTGCCAGTGAATAATGCTTAATATGCATAGTGAATAGAGTCTTTGGTACTATAGTGATGAGTATAAGGTAAGTACATGGTACGCATGGTTCGTTGCATTCCCTTCCTAACGCGGTGTAATCAAGATCACATTAAGTTTCTGGAAACCCCACGATCCTTACCCTGAGCAGTTGTCGGCTAATAGCACCGCCCAGAAACCTCTGATGTGATAATTCTGCTAACGAAACCTGTGTTCCGTTACAAACATTAATATTCTTAATTTAAATTTCACCATAGTCGGTTAAGAAATGAGTGCTCTCTGAGTAACTCTAAATGAATCAGGCGGTGCAGTGGAGGCGAGCAGAGGAAATTCTGTTTACAGTCACTACATGTCACGGCGAGTCATTAGCGCCCTAAAACCAATACGAAACCAGCGTCTGTTCTCCACGTTAGCGGCGGCTAAAGTGGGCGTCTGTCTTGTATCAAGTGGCTCGCTATATAAATGTGTTCAAGGTAGGACTGGATGTCTTAAGATTCTTCACCAGTACGTGACCCACACACGTAACACGTGGGTAGGGCGGTAGGCTAACAAACTCCTCTCATGAAAACAACTAAGTTATGAACTCTAAACAAAGGCCTCGGATTACTATATAGATTCATCACAAACACGACCTCGGAAATTGTACACGAACAACGCTTTAAAAAGAGGGAACATGCAACGTGGTCAGCCTCTTAAGACCTGGAGATCTCCAAAACCTTTTGACTGTCGCAACGAGTTGCACATTAGACGTACTTGCACTACAAGAGCTTAGAAGGTCTGGGAGTGGGATCCATGAATGGAGAATGGAGGAGAATTTGGAGTATAGGCTTTCTCATCCATCGATGCGTGTATATGCGTATATGTAGGATCAGACTCGCACTAACAAATTTTACATGAAGATCGTTAATGTACATACAGAGCACGCACTGAAAATAAATCAGATGCCATCAAAGATATATTCCTTGTCGAATGGAGGAAGTCACCAATAACATCCCGCGAAATTAAAATCATCGTTGATGACTTTAATGCAAAAATCGGTATAAGAGAGGTACGTTTTTTCCACATAAGATAATCCACAAAGAAACGAGGAGATCGAATTATGTAAGAACCGAAAACCAAATCGATCACGTCATGGTGCCTAAGAGACACTCCACCAGCATATCCGACATTGGATACAGAAGTGAAGACATGGACAGCGATCATATGCTTGCCATATATTCAAATATAAGTGCAAACTATTATCTACGTTCAATAGACAAGCAGAAAAGAGCGGTCGATGGAATGTCGATGCTTTAAAAAATCAAGCATCACTGCGGAATTACCAATCAGCTCTCACTGGCTGAGCTATAACTACCATGGATCAAAATACTATCGGAAGAAGAACTGAGAGATCCCGCAATGATTGGTTTGCGGATCATTGGTTGGCTCGCAACTCTAGAAGCACTCTAGTGGAACATCTCCGTGCTAGGAAAGCCACGACTAAATACCTCCGGTAAAAGAAGCGCGAATATGTGAGTACATGTATCGAAAATGAAAGCGGAACAAGGAAATTCAAGGGACTGTTTTGCTATCGCCAGGAATCTCACTAAAAACTTCCACCCAAGAAGTATAGCCATCAAAGATGGGAATGTAGAGCTGAGAACAAACGTGACTAATGTTCACCCAGTATGGCAAACCTACTACCAAAAATCTGCTAAATCGGAATGACGAAGTGACTCCCATAAGAGCAATAGATCCTTCAGTTGAAGAGGTCTTTGTCGAATATCCCACAGTGGAAAAAGTAGACGCATCTTTTAGTAGATTGAAAAATGGAACTCGCAGAATTTGTTAAGTTAAGAGGCACTACTATATTGCATCAAAGCTACATATGATCTCATCGACTCTATTTGGGACTAAGAAGATCTGCCGCAAAAAACCGCACACATATGTCCGCTGCCAAAGACGACCGTCTTAAATGTGAAAACTATCGTGTCATAACTTTATTGAACACTGCTTACAAAGTGTTGGTTAACGTTGTACGTGCTAAACTCATTCCTCTCGCCGAAAACATCATTGGCGACTATCAAAGTGGTTTTCGTTTCAACCGAACGACCACTGACCAGTGTTTTACCATGAGGTGATTTTGGAAAAATGTTGGATGTAAGATATAATATAATCATATATCAACTAAATATAGACTTCCGGCAAGAATATGGCAGTATATAAACAGCGAGAACCAATGGACCGCGCTCATATGTCTAGGAATTCCAGAGAAATTCGTTTCTCTGTTTGAATTAACAACGTGTGGGTCTTTATGTAGAATCGCAATTGAAGAAACCCTATCAGACGCCTTTGAAATAACATCAAGTATTTGACAGGGAGATGCACTCTCGCCTGTGCTAGTACGTAGTAAGGAAACACAACATCGGCGCCGTATATACTTAATAAATCAGGCCAAACTCTTGAATATGTGGATGTTATCGTGTTTTTTGGCCGAAGGCCTAGCGATGTAAAGGAGAGTTTCATACCGCTCGGAATTGGCGACCATAATTTTGATAGCGTTGAAAACTCTAATTACCTCGGGTCAGTTAAATATCGTTGAATGGATTGAATGCGATCTAAACATCTATCGCAGTCATGAAAGCTCGCACTTTATAAAGCACTCATAAGACCTGCGTGCTGGCTTTCAGAAGCGAGAGCTGGACCCTGACTTCTAATGATTGTAGAATGTTATCTACTTTCGAAAGGAAGGTCATTTGTTCCATCTTTGGAGCAACAACAAAATTCCTTCATGGGATGTAAAAGCGAGAGAGATAGAGAGAGAGAGAGAGAGAGAGAGAAATGGCTTTTTGATGAAATTTTAATATACCGGTGTTTTCGGTAAGCAGTTTCTCTTATAAAGAGTGGTTAAATTTTAAGGGCCGATGTTGATTTTGAATAAAACACAAATTATTTAGGAAATTATTGTCAATTCTTTCCAAATTTTCATATCGCTATATGTTATTTCCTAGCCAGAATCCGTAAAGTAACATGGAAATTAAATTATGAATTAACGGAAATCATTTCAGGTTTGAATCTCGAAGCGACACAGTACTGGTAAGAATTATGTACGATTGATGAATTCGTAAAGTGATTTTAAAAATCCTAACACTCAGATTGCCACACTCTTTCGATAAATATTGTATATAATACAGGTTAAAACAACGCGTTCAATATGTCTCTCGTCGGTCATATAGTCACACTATATTGGCAATTTCCTTAGGCTGTTGTATTTGATCTAGTTGACGCTCCATTACCCCACCTATAATAATTACCCTTATTTAATTATATTACATGGACAATAGCAGTAGCTTCAACATTTAGACAAATTGGTTTAAACGATTAAGGAGTACAGCATTATATTCACTTTTTTCAGCATAGCCACTCCTAAACTTTTAACGATGTTCACTTCTTCACCATATCTTCAATAAAAGAATCAGTATTTGGCCACTGAAAACAAGACCTTGCGTATAAGTAAGTATAGTTATACGTAATTCGTCCTCTGTAGGTTTGCCACTTTCTGCGGTTACTAGAATCTGGAGAGTGCATACGTACTGGATTAATATAGGGTGCATCCAAAATGCTAAATGCGCATTTACAAAGACACATTTCAAAAACTACACACGATGTATATACCTTTTCCCGAGTTATATCTGCATTTATCGATTTATTAATTTGATGACGCTAAAAATTAATAATTTAATGATTATAATTCAAATCTTATTTCGAATCCACCCATATTATCCACCTCAAAAACCTATACAAGCCGACATTATGGGAATTTTGTTACACCCTTTAGCAATTTGCTCAAACCGGTGACCTCATAGGAATGTGTAATTTGTTTTATTTTTACTCATGGTTTTCTAGATGTAAAAGCTATTATGGTCTGTTAAGTCATTCTTCGATCTAGATTAATAAGAGTATAATGCCATCAGAAACAATTAACTGTTCCATTTTCTAAACCCTTCAAATATCTCGTTCCGCTAATCTCCCTTCACTTTATACCGTATATCGGTTTCAAAATTATTTATGGTTATTGAATAGTATTCCACAAAAATATTACTATTCGTTCTTTCATTTTAAATTTTGGTATCGGCCTGTCCTCAGTCGGTTTCGTGTCTTTGTCCTTGTGCAAACCTATTTGATCAATATCTATATTCTTTCAAAAATATTTTGTTTTATATTCATTCCGGAATGTGACAACAGCCGCTTAAAACTATATCCATTACATTTTAAAATACAAATGTATGTTTGAATCAATAGATTAGAAGATTAACTCTTTAAACCTTTATAAGTATGCTCGTAGGTATAAAGTGAGCGAATTTTCGCATATATTACGTAGTATCTGTTTAAGATATGCCCCGTTAGTCGAAACGCTGCCATATCCTTTTTATGAGAATAACTGGATGAAACTTATAATGAGTTATGTTCCAAGTCGATGTTTTTTTAAATAACTTTTAAAAGAAATGTAATTTTATAATTTATAATTTATTGATTGATTATATGGTCTTTAACATTATATATGGAATATAATGTCGATCGAGTTGCCGCCTCGGGCCGTGTTGCAAAGATGAACTATTTTAAGTATATTTTTCATAATATTTTCGAGGACTTCTAGTTATTTCAGCAAATATTTTCCTTAAGTATTGTGGTTGTGGTTGGTTTATTAGTGTGCACCGTTCCCTTGAAGTACCCATAGGAAGAAATTGGGAGGGGTCAAACCAAGTGATCGTCGAGGCCAGTCGATATTACCACTTTCGATATTCCGGGAAAAATTTCTCGCAAAATTTGCATCGTAGGGCGAGCTGTATGTGTTGGGTACCGTCTTGTTGCAACAACATGTGCTGTGCACCAATAACTGTTGCAGCATTGTTTCTAGCATCGTCAAAGAAAAATGGCCCAGAAATGGTATAGTGGCCTTTGAAGGTTTTCAGAACGTCAATAATGGCTGAATGATTTTTTGTCAAAAATAAAATGTTTTAATAATTTCAATACGTTGTTGCGGCGTTAGAAGCTCCATAATAAATTGTTATCGATCACTCTAAACTGTCAAATGCGAACTGACAATTGTCATCCAAAACAAAATGGCATCCAAATGACAAATGTCATCCAAAACAAAATCGACTTGAAACGTAAAAAGAACTCTGTACAATGAATCGAAAAAAGGAAAGATGATTTTTAAATTTCATTCGTTACTTTGGCAAATCTAGATTCCGTTTCTTAATGAATATTTTACGAGTATACATTTTAGAAAAATATTATATTTTTGAACTAACTAGTATTCTACCGACCAAATGGGACAGTGGTTAAAGCTTTGGCGTTTGGATCGAGGAGTACCAGGTTCGAATCCCGATAGGGGCAGAGATGCAAAGGGAATTTTCATCAACAGATTACGACGATCTGTGTTGAAATGGAACTCATCTGTGACCCCCTATCGGAGTGCAAAACTCATGAGTCGATCTTCATGCCAGTATAGGCTGGCATGGGAGCTATGCAATGTTGCAGATGGTGATAAAATCGGACCTATAACCGTACGTCCTCGAATTGGCTAACACTAGCCTGGCGTGAAAGTAAGGACGGAAAAAGCAAACCGAGTTTGGAGAGCCTGTTGGCCCCAGAACAGATTGCAACGGATAATAAAAAAGAATATTATAATATATAATAATAACAAACAAACTATTATTCTGCCTCGAGGTTGAATTTATATGGTCTGTCGGTTAGAGCATGAAAGAGAACCCCCGCTCTTAAAAATATATTACAGAAAAAAATTTAGTGGGTGGGGGATTTATCGTAAAATAAAAATATATAAAAAACGTGGTGTTCAACTATGTTTTGACGGAACTAATTAGGGTTTTGTTTTATACTGGTCAGCCAGCCTTCTCTGTTTATGGTTATCTATTTTGTTTTCATAAGACGAATGGATTCTGCTGCATTTTAGTTAGGAGTTATCATATTTTCGGCTATTACTCCTTGATATTTTTATTTTATCAAAAGGATAACAAATCATAAAAAATTAAATGCAGCAAAGTCGTCTATTCGACTTATGAAAACAAACCAGAAACTCATAAACAGAGATTGCGGAACAGTTCAAAACAAACCCCTAATTAGTTTAGCCAAAACGTAGTTGAACACCCCGTTTTTTTTATATTTTTATTTTATGTCAAGTCACACAAACTAAAACTTTTTCGTAATATATATTTTTGAGAGAACGCCACACCCTTTCATGCTCTAATCGACAGACCTTATAAATAAAACCACAAGTCAGAATAATAGATTTAGTACAAAACTATAATAGTATTGATAAGGTTAGCAATGTAGCTATCGAAATCTAGTTCTACGAAAATCAAATATAAGTGTTTTAATTTTTGTACAGAACTCAAATTTGATCATTTCCACGAAGAAACACCAATATGTAGCCAAATAAAAGTTTATAAAGGCGCGATATTCCTTGTCATCAAGCGAAGCGCCGAGTAGGTAGTTAAGCGAGAAGCACCCTCGACTCAGTTATAAAGAAGAATAAACTAAGATGGTTCAGTCTAGTAAATGCTTTACAGGAGAGAAATATAAATTAGGAAAACCTCTGAGCTAATATTTAATATTTATTCATTATAATATATAATAACTGTACATTTACAATATTAACATATAGTTTTTTTTAGCAAAAAAGCACACAATTCAGAAACTTCAAAAAAATGTTAAAAAATTTAGTCCCAAAATTAAGACTTCTAGGAACAACCAACAACGAAACAAAAAAAATCAAAATTATCATATTTTGTATAATATCAATCGAATAAAATATTTATATTTTTTTTAATAAACCATTTTTTTGACTTAATAATCATTATACATTTTTATAAATTATACAAATAATACTGAATTAAATTATAATTTGTTTATTCCGTATTTGTTTTGAAAAGCAACAATACATTCCACAATTCTATTTTATAAATCAAATAGAGGTAAAATATTAATTAATGTAAAAATTTTCAGAATATAATTAAGATTTTAGATTTTAACGAAGATTATCGGGTTTTCGTCTTTCAAACAAAATAATTAAATAAAAATATTAATAAAAAGTAACAATTTGGAATGCAACATAATATGTAATAGATAATGTAATTGTGTTTGTTTTTCTTTACTCCTTTTAAATTTAATATTAAAAGTAATATAATTAATTATTTATCATATAATAATAATAATAATAATAACATTTTAAAATTTACAATTAGTTTGTTTTGCCAGCAAGTAAGATGAACAAGATTAAGTTGATGAAATAGGAATATTGTTGTTTTGTAAATATTTTTTATACAATCTCTACATTCCGAACATTTTTATTTTATTTTATTATTGTACGACACGATTACACTAGAAACTATTGTTAATACATTTCCTTTTTGAAGTATACAAAACACAAATGGTTTAATCTTCAAGATTACGGAAACCTTGTTGTAAATCTTCGTACAGTTGATCGAAATCGGCTTTAATTTTAGCCTCGCCATCCTTAACTGGATCCTTGAATTTCATTGACGATAGTTGGTACATAATATTGCCCATAGCATCTCGAATCACGTTCCATGTGATTTTGTTTTCTGATTGTGCGGTTGATTCGACTGCATGGCGGGACAAGTCATAAAATGTAATCATATTTTTCAACATGCCTACGGTTTTGTAGAATGGACAGAATCGATCATATGACGAATATGAATTTTGTTGTAGGAAATCGTCCTTTAGTAATTTGGCTACCTCAAGTGTAATTTTATCGGTTTCGGCCAACGAAGCTTTACCTACAAGCTGTACAATTTCAGATAAATCTTCTTCTTCTTGTAGAATTTCCTTTACTTTTGTTCGGAGTGGTACGAATTCTTGGAAATTTTTATCGTAGAAGTCGTCGAGAGCACGCATGTATTTACTGTTGAAGAGTGTGATACAACATATATTAAGACATTACAAAGATAAAATATTATAAAATTTTAATTACCTGTATGAAATTAACCAATTGATTGAAGGGAAATGTTTACGTTGGGCTAATTTTTTGTCCAAACCCCAAAACACTTGTACAATACCCAAGGTAGCTGATGTAACGGGATCTGAGAAATCACCACCGGGCGGTGATACGGCACCGACAATTGAAACAGAACCTTCACGCTCTGGATTACCTAAACATTTAACGCGACCAGCACGTTCATAGAAAGAGGCCAAACGTGCACCTAGATAGGCTGGATAACCAGAATCGGCAGGCATCTCAGCTAGACGACCTGAAATTTCACGAAGAGCTTCGGCCCAACGGGATGTTGAATCAGCCATCATAGATACGTTGTAACCCATATCACGGAAATATTCTGATAGTGTAATACCAGTGTAAATGGAAGCTTCACGAGCAGCTACAGGCATGTTAGATGTGTTGGCTACCAAGGCGGTACGTTTCATGATGGATTCAGTAACACCATCGATTTCAACTGATAATTCGGGGAAATCTCGAAGTACTTCAGACATTTCGTTACCTCTTTCTCCGCAACCAACGTAGACAATTACATCTGAATTTGAGTATTTGGACAAAGCTTGTGAAATTACAGTTTTTCCGCAACCGAAAGCTCCAGGGATAGCTGTTGTTCCACCTTGTACACAAGGGAAGAGTGAATCGAGTACACGTTGCCCAGTCAATAGAGGATGATTGGCTGGTAATTTTTCAGCACACGGACGCGGTTGACGTACAGGCCACACTTGCAACATACTGTGTTTCGTACTTTCACCATCGAATTCAATTTCCAATACTATATCATCGACTGTATAATTACCAGGTGGAGCAATATATTTTACGGTACCTTTGGCACGTGGTGGTAAAATCATTTTATGTTTCACAAGAGTATTTTCATGTACCAAACCGTACATATCACCTCCCGTAATATGTGAACCAACTTTAACGTTTAAAGGATTAAATTCCCATGATTGTGTACGTGACAAACAGGGTACGTTAATACCCTTCGGAATATAAATTGAGCTTGTCATTTCGTTAATGTCTTTCAAAGGCCGTTGAATACCGTCAAAAATACTGCCCATAATACCGGGTCCCAATTCAACGGACAATGGTTTACCAGTACGTAAGACGGGATCACCAACGGTCACACCTGATGTTTCTTCGTATACTTGGATCGTGGCCAAATCATTTTCGAGACGAATAATTTCACCAACCAGCTCATAGTAACCGACGCGAACCAACTCGTACATAGCAGAACCGGACATACGTTCGGCCGTTACGACTGCACAATAAACAAAAATTTTAGAAGATAATACGACTTGTACAAATAGAGCTAATTACCTGGACCAGACACCGCGTATACATATCCATATTTGGATTCACGCTCCTCCTCAGACATTTTCTTTAGATTAGACATTACTGGATGCTCCCTACTATCTCTACTTTTAAAATTTGCACTATCTCGTTGATTACCGTCCGGAGGAAGTTCTAAACTTCTACCTTGTTCAGAGATACCTTGATTATTTTGGGTGGAATCAATATGCTCTTCTGCTTCCTCGGATTTAGTTTGATCTATATCTTTTTCGGGTGGAGCAGCACTCGGAATATTCTGTGCGGATCGTCCCAAATTTCCACTTGCCTGTGATTCAGTATTACCTTGTATATCCTGTGTGGAGCGCGCGCTAATTTGGATTTTGTCAGGTTTAATATTACTTTCAAAATTTTCTGTGGAGAGTTGAAGATTTCTACCTTCGTCGGAGTTAACAATACCTTCAGTATTTTGTCCCGGGCTTTTAAAATCTTTACCTTCCTGGGTTGTAATATTAATTTGATAATCCTGTACCGGTAAGGTGTGCTCAAAAATTCTTTCTTGCGCGGAGTTAAAATAACGGTAACTATGTTGTCTGTAAGTTCTATAACAATATGAAATGCCATAATTACATAACATTGCAAGGGTTGCAAACATTTTTTTTTATTAAAATTTGTTCACAGATTTTAAGGTCGTCCATCGAAATTGTCATAAGAGGCAAATCCCGTGACCAGCTCGAATAAGAAAATATTTCTCGTGATTGGATCTCGAGAAATATTTACCTACTAAAGACATTTCAACCCGAATTTTTGAAATAAACATTTTAAATTACAGCAAACTAGATACAAAAATTTATTAACAGAATATATTAAGAAAATTTATTGAATTGCTAAGTGGAAAAAAATAATTTTTTCTACAGGTCACATGACTGTTACAAAATGTACATTTTTAATCGTGAACTAGAAATTATTTATACAAAATTTGCCCAGAATTTCGTAAAACTATGCAAATCTTATTAAAAATAACTCTGTATACGATATAATTTACCAGAATATTAAATAAAAATAAGTGAAATGTCAAAAATTGGCACAAGAACAACTTTTTACGTACAAAATCAATATTTTATATGAACACTGTGCTAAGCGATGGTTAAAAAATAACAAATTTTTATAAAATAAATGTATGTAACAATAATTAAATATAATATAATAAATTTATTAATATACTTGGTTAAATTAAATTTTACAATGAAAAGAAAAACTAACTTTTTATAATGAAAAACTTACGCAAAGTGTTTGAACTTTAAATTGCAACCAACTCAAAAATAAAATGGGTATCACAAGACTGTCAGCTGACATGAACAAAAATCTAATCAGAAAAAATAAATTGTACGAATCACTGCGTAAGTCAAATTTTTCATTTGTTTGTAGGGGAAATTTTACAGTGACATCTAACAAAAACATAAATAAACATATGATTTGGGGATATTTTTGTGAACGTTATAAATCCCTGTTTGTTATTAGAAACGGTTCTATTGATTTCCGGACCGGACAATAGTGTCTTACATTTGAAATCAACTTGCGCCGTGATCATATTCTTTTGGTAACATTTACATACAGCATTTTGTTTTCACCACCATTTATGAAAATTATTCGTTGTTAATGGCAATTTGCATATGATGTTAAAATATAATTGAAAAACTTACGAGTATATTTCGAATAGTTTGCGGCTATCCAATTTCTTTTTATTCAGTAATGAAAACATCATTGTAAATTTAAATAAATTATTCGACAGATTCTATTAATGTTCAATCGTTAAATGATGGTAGATAATTAGTTTTTGACGTTAAAAATCCGATTACTGCGAGAACGAAAAATTTAGGAAAAAATTGAATATGGTCTTACGATTCAATTATTGATCTATTTCAAATAATGATAGCAAAATTGTTCAATTTAGATCCTTGGTTGAATATTTATTTAGTTTTCTATCAATTATGTACAAATTTACAAATATGATAACCAAAACGCAAGAAAATTTATATATATAATAAAAAAGTGAATAAAAATTAACAATAATAAAAGCAAATATAAAACAAAAAATGATATGCAATGGCCCATTTATATGCGACCATCATTTTTCTTCTGCAAATTGAAAGGAATATATAACATTTACCTTGTTTCCATGCAGAATTGAAAGTGGCTTGAGTTGGAGTTAGCGTTCATGGAAACAGAGTAGTTGAGTTTTCGTTTAATTATTTTGAACTCGACGAAACTAATGGGGTTGAGTAGAGTTGAAATTCAAAATGAAAAATGAAATGAAAAATTGTCATTCATAAATATCAAAGAAATTTATATTATAAATTTTGAACGACAAATATGTATATTAAAACTAAGAAATATTTTAAAATAATTTTCATCCGCTACGAGTATTTTTATGGTAAGAAAATCAAAATTAGTTTATATTTATAAATGTTAAATACAAAATTTTTATTGTGAACTTTAAATTTCTTTAAATAACATAATATAGCAAATATGAGAAATAGTTAGCTTTTAGGCCTAGCTTAGAAGGCTAAGAGTCTGAACTATGTTTCTATCAAAAAATATTTACTGACGTAGACTAGTAATTGTTAAGAGTTAAATGGTACAGAAACAAAAAAGTGTAAACAAAAATAATAAAATTCTAAAAGTTTTGTTTAAATTTGAAATACTTTTTAACTAAATAGCCATAATTATTTTACCGTATTTAAAAAAGAATGTTATCAGCTTTTTCTAATGTTATTAGACTATTTCTCAAGATATTGAGGTTTCTTTAATACAAGGCGCTGTGATAGAACTTAAAATAGTAAAAAATAACACAAAAAATTAAATTGTAATCAAATTTTTTTTTTATTCTAAAGATCAATACATGACATTAATATTTGAAAATGATTTCGGGCATATGGACACCGCGGCTGTTCTTGATGAAACGCATTCTGGACGTCCAATTTTGGGCCACTTTTTCGAGCACTGCTGGCCGTATGTCACGAATAACACGAACAATGCTGGCCTCCAAGGCGTCAATTGTTGCTGGTTTATCAGCATAAACCAGTTACTTCACGTAGCCCCACAGGAAATAATCGAGAGGTGTCAAATCACACGACCTTGGAGCCCTTTTCTCGAAATTAACTTATCGCCAAACTTTGATTTTAATAAGTCGATGTCTGCGGTCGCCGTATGACACGTAGCGCCATCCTATGTGACTGTGTGATGTGGTTCCAATCTCGTCCGGATCAATGCCATCCATATTTTCAAACTCATTGATCATGGTGCGATAACGATCTCCATTGACCGTAACGCGATCCCCGGCCTGATTTTAATAGTAAATTTTAATAATTTCGTAGCGTTGTTCAAGCGTGAGTTTATTCATGATGATTTGCCAGAGTATACTGAGATCTGCCAGAGTATATTTTCATAAAAATTTAATTTTTTATTTTATTTTTTACAATTTCAAGTTCTATCAAGCTTAAAAAACACCCGTTATCTCGTAAATGAAGCTGAAAAATAAATGTTCATTCTCCTGAGCGCACACTTTGTTTATATATCTTTAATAATAATATATATCAATATATATAGTATATCTTTTAGTTTTAATTCAGAATTTTACCATTTTCCGCTATGATGTCTTTAATTTGATGATCGTCGTATTATATATAGAGCAAAATTTATGAGCCGTTTATTTTAATAGTGGCATAAGTAACTTTTTTAAATCGAGATATTTAGGGTTTGCGTTTTAACATGTTTAAAAATATTGATTTCCCGTCAAGAGATAAACTTACTTTGGGTAAAACGTCTTTTGTAACACATTTGTTGTATGTTGTATGTTATTTATGGGGATCATCGAGGAATTATAAAGTTCCTGGCAGTCGCAGGCCACGTTACTGCGTAACGCTAATGGCAGGATTCGTCTGTACTTAGATGCTGGAGAACTGAACAAGGTAACCTTGTTTGGAACAAATCAGAGTTAATCTGCAATCAATTAAAGGGCGGCCTTTGTATCAGTTAAAGGTGATCGCGTGATTCTGTACCAATTGCACGATACTGTCTTTATACACCTCAATGACCTTCTGGCCACATTTTCTATTTTGACTAAACTTTTTGTAGTATTAAATACGTCGTACTCGGCTGACACCGGATCAACAATAAATGTTACCAAAATTAAGTTCGTGTTGAAAGAAGTGGATTATTTAAGATATATCGTTGGCGATGGTTGCCACCGCACAAATCGAAACAAATGTAACGCTGTTCTGGAGTATTCTGTACCAAAAACTGAATGGTATCACTGCTTAGCGCTGGTTAATGAGTCAAAGGGATCAGGATGTTTAGCACGGGAGAGTGTTAAGTTCCGGCATTTTGATTTCTAGATTTAATCCCGTGAAGTCCTTGTAGTGCCAGAAGCGTTTTCTCGATCTTTTCACAATGAAAGCGTGGCCCGCTTCTGCTATTTCTGTCCCTGTGTTACACATTCATCAAAATTCAGCTGCGTTTCAAGGTGCTGAATATATAAATCAATTGCGAAAGTTCATCAGCTAACTTCACACTATTTTATTTTTAAATCCAGGATGGTCAACTTTTAACTTTCAATTGTTTTTTATTTTAAGTTTTCATTCAAAATTTTACCGTTTTCCGCTGTGATGTCTTTAATTTGACAATCGTCGTATATCGAGCAATTTTGTGCGTATGCATGAAGAGTAGATAACATAGAGAAGAAACCATAAAAAATAACTACACACATGAGCCGTTTATTTTGAAAGTGGCATAAATCACTAAACCACTATCTCTTATTTTAAAATAATTTCCAATCAATAATGTCCTGAGATGACAAATACAAATAAATCTTCTCGAAAGTTGGCATCAATATTTTTAAACATGTTAAAACGCAAACCCTAAATATCTCGATTTAAAAAAGTTACTTATGCCACTATTAAAATAAACGGCTCATATATTTTGCTCTATATATAATACGACGATCATCAAATTAAAGACATCATATCGGAAAATGGTAAAATTCTGAATTAAAACTAAAAGATATATTGTATATATTGATATATATTATTATTAAAGATATATAAACAAAGTGTGCGCTCAGGAGAATGAACATTTATTGTTCAGCTTCATTTACGAGATAACGGGTGTTTTTTAAGCTTGATAGAACTTGAAATTGTAAAAAATAAAATAAAAAATTAAATTTTTATGAAAATATACTCTGGCAGATCTCAGTATACTCTGGCAAATCATCATGAATAAACTCACGTTTGAACAACGCTACGAAATTATTAAAATTTACTATTAAAATCAGGCCGGGGATCGCGTTACGGTCAATGGAGATCGTTATCGCACCATGATCAATGAGTTTGAAAATATGAATGACATTGATCCGGACGAGATGTGGTTTCAACAGGATGGCGCTACGTGTCATACGGCGACCGCAGACATCGACTTATTAAAATCAAAATTTGGCAATAAGTTAATTTCGAGAAAAGGGCTCCAAGGTCGTGTGATTTGACACCTCTCGATTATTTCCTGTGGGGCTACGTGAAGTAACTGGTTTATGCTGATAAACCAGAAACAATTGACGCCTTGGAGCGTCAATATATATATTGCGTATATATATATATAGTTATGGATCAACATACACAACATGGGACACCCAAAGATACACCATCAGCACAATTGAACAACATGATAAAACCTGTAAGAAATAATTCAATGTAAAACATTGAAAGTGCAGTATCAGCATTCCGGGAAATCAACATTGGGAAATGCAATTGGAGAACCACGCGTCGCATGGAACAACGTGTCAAAGAAACCATATAAAATAAGAGTAGAATAAGAAAATCGTTGATTGTTAATTATCATTAAGTACTGTACACATGTTTTTTAATAAAGTTAAATAAAATTTAATTTAAATTTTATTTTTTTATAACTAATGTGATACGTAATACCTAATTGGCGCAGCCGTGCGGTAATAAAAGTGAAACAAGTGTAGTGAAAAACAATGCAAAAATTTCGGTAAATAAAAACCAAAATTAAAGTTGGCCCGTTACGGTTTTGACGTTTTTGTGTAAACCCGAGTAGTAGAGAATACCTTTGTAAAAGGGAGTGGAATACACTCGCTCGACTACTCTATCCAAGTTGAGTTTTTTCACACGCGAACAGAGAATTCCTTTCTAAGGGAGTAGAATATACTCGCTCTGTCGCGTAGGTCAAAAACAATAGGATTATTCAGAGAATACCTTTTCTTTTTTAATAAAAGGGAGTAGAATATACTCGCTCTGAGTTATCCAGGTTTACTCAAGGACTTCAGAAATCGTAACACCCTGAACTAAAAGTGAATACTGTTCGAGGGATTTGTGACCACGCCACGCCACGCTTGTCAGCTTTTGGAACCTGCCCAGAAAACACCACGACAACCGGAGATTAAGGTAAGAATTTTATTTTATTTTTATGTGTCTTATCTCTAAATTTTATTAAATAAATTAACGGGTGAAGTTCTTATTGTGCACTACAAGATAGACACAGCAATCCGAGTCCCAAAACCATTTAATAAACACCCTTTTTGAATTTGTGCACTACAAGATAGACACAAAATTCACCAAGGCTTTAATTAATCACACACTACGAGATAGACGCGATTAATACGAAAACTGTGCGCTACAAGATAGACACAGCTAGTAGGCAGTTTTGTGCACTATAAGATAGACACAAAATTAGCGGAAATCGTTAACCATCACGCACTATAAAATAGACGTAAGAAGACGAAATAGGGTATCGTCAAGATTCCTAACACAAAACAAAGTTCGGGAGGGAGAAAGGTTCTCGATATCTATCTAAAAATAGAAATATAGAATCGGAAGAAGAACCAACCTCCCCTAAAATGAGCGAAACAGAGCAAATTGCCGCACAGTTAGCCGCAATTGCGCAACAACTCGCCCAACTAAATGAGAAGCAAAGTCAACATGATCAATTGTTGACATTCTTGAATCAAAAAATTGAGACAGGTACGCCTGTCACAAGAGAGCAACCGCCTAACAACCAAATTGCAATAGATTTATATAGGATCCCAGATCCAATTAAATCGATTCCGCCGTTCGACGGAAATAAAAAACAGGTTACAGCTTGGCTAAAAACTGCTCAAGAAACATTAGCCATGTTCGAACCTTTAGTCCCACCCCAACAATTTAAAATGTACCTACAAGCGGTCAAAAATAAAATTGAGGGTAAGGCGAAGGACATTATATGTCTCGCCGGGGATCCAGAAACCTTTTATGAAATAAAAGAAATATTATTAGAAGCACTGGGAGATAAGCAAGAACTCTCGTATTATAAGTCCCAGCTTTGGGCTCATAAACAACTGGACACCACGTCAGTTCATAGCTTTTACAACACAGCTAACGAAATAGTGCAGAACATAAAAACTCTGGCTAGACAAAATCCAGTCTATAATGCCTCTTGGCAATCAATTTGCGCCTTCGTAGAGGAAGACGCGCTGGCAGCCTTTATTTCAGGGCTAAGGAAGCCGTACTTCGGGTATGCTCAAGCGGCAAAACCGAAAAACATGGAGGAGGCGTATGCCTTCCTATGTAAATTCAATTCAAATGAGAGTATAGCTTCAAACGCTAGGAAATCTATTAATCAAAATAAAATAGTAAATCCTTTTCAAGTAAAACCAAAGGTTGATAACCCACAACAAGGAAAACCTCAGTGGCAGGGAAAAGCAAGAAGTGTAGCAAGCGCAATGGAAGTTGACCCTTCCGCAAGATCCAAAAACACATTTAGAAAATTCATTAATACACATGAAATGGTTAACGAAGGGAGAGATCCCGAAGCGAACATAGAAGACGATCAGACTCCGAGCGAGGAAATAGTAACTCCCGAGAACGAACATTTTTGGGAGGATCAGAATTCCGACTCGGAAAGTTAAATTTCCTGCCATACATAAAATGTTATAATAGCCTCACCAAAACCCAGATCAAAATTTTAATAGACCCAAAGGGCGAATAAAAATATAATAAAACCAAATATAATACCTTGTCACCTGCTAACGTCCAAACACTCAGCGGTAAAAAATATTTTAGGGATACAGAAAGTAACCAAAAAAGGAAAAATTAACTTCTTTGGGCACAATTTGCCCAAAATAACATATCACGAGCTAAAATTCCACGAATATTTCGATGGGATATTGGGATCCGAATCGATGGCCCAAATGAAGGCCAGAATTGATTATAAATCCGGTACCATTACACTTCTGGACAAATCCTTAAAATTTCACAGATACTATCCATTTCACCATTTCTATAATCATATAATAAAGGTTAAAACTATAGCGAAAACGGCGAATGGATAATGTCAGACAACAAATCACTAAACGACGAGATCATACTACAGTCAGGATTGTATAAAGCGGAAAATTACGAAACAACTGTAAAAGTTTGGACAAACACCCCGACACCTCCTGAAAAAACACCCAAATTGAAACTGACGGTAAACTATTTCGAAACAATCACCCCAATAAACGTACATAAAAACATGAGCGTGAATAAAGAAACAGTAGAAAACGTAATCCGTACGGATATACGACAGGCGGTCGAAATGGATCGTCGCAGAGGAAAGACGTGTTTTTGTCTCTCCTTTAAATAAATTAATATTTTAATTCAAATCAGTGTAATTAACTAATAAATTAATAATATACATATATGTGTTGATAAATAAATAAATAATAATTTGTGTGAATTTAATTAGTGAAGTGAAAAGTTATATTGTATAGTTATAATATGTGTATGGTGCGCTTGCAAAAAGTGTGGAATATATAGATAACAATTTTTGTTTTTATGTATGTATTTTGATACCGTTGCTTGAATGCATCATATGCATTGCATGCAAACCTTTTTTGTGTAGAACTTTTTGATTCCAAAGGATGCGTAAGATAAGTGTATTTTTCATTTTTTCATTGTTTTAATACATATTTTAATACATATTAACACAAATTTGTTGCAATTTTAAGTATATAAATATATTTTATGACGGGTTATTCGAGTATTGTCTGCGTGAGAAAGGGTTTTTCATTTCTGTTGTTCTGTTTAGTACACTCGCTAACAATTTTTGTCGTTGTTTTGCTATGGAGAGTATGCATGTTTGGTGATCGATGATTATTTTTCGTTTTATCTGATTTTCGTAATTTATGTACATCAGTGTTTACTCGAACATAATGGTGGTCGGCGATTGAACGTCGTAAAGGAAAGACGTGATTTTTGTCTCTCCTTTAAATAAATAAATAAATAGTTTAAATATGTGTTAATAATTGATTAATTATAATATTAATCATAATATTATTAATTAATATATCTCTTATGAAATAAATAAATAATAATATTAATAATAATTTGTGTGTAAAGAAGTAATAAGTAAAGTGAAAAGTTATACGAATTGTGTTAATATATTAATTTGTGTGCGGTGCGCTTGCAATGGTGTAGGATATGTATATAACAATTTCGTTTATATATTTTTCGACACCGTTGTTTGAATGCATCGTACGCATTGTATGTTAATATTCAATTTGTAGGACTTTTTTTGATTACAAAGGATGCTTAAGATAAGTGTTATTTTTATTACTTTATTTTACATTATACATTATATTTTATTACATAATAATCAATGAATCGTATGGATGAGTTATTTGTGTTGTTGTGGTATGAAACAGTTTGTGACGACAGTTGCTAGCATTCATTCTATGTAATCTGTTTCTATGAAAAATTCTGTCGTGGTCTCTAATTTTTATAATTTTGTTTTTTCTCTCGCATACGTATTGTTTATAGTTTTTTATGTACACAGTGATTTTGTTGAATTTCGTTATATGAGTAGATGGTATTTTCTTGGAAAAGTTGAACAAATCACGACCAAAAAGCTAATTTAAAATTTGGATATCAAGTCTTATTGCATGTTGTACTGAAATCCTTATTTCTTTTAATTTTTTTATTTAAGGATATACATATAAGTGAAAATATGGTATATGGGATGCGCAAAATAAAAACAAAATGATCGTATAATATTCTCTGCTCTCTCACGGTTGTATTTATATTTTTGTAGTGGATTACACTAAGACTTCGTATTACGTTGTCTTCGTATTACGTGGATTTGCACTAAATGTTCTTGAATGTGGATGATTCAATTTGTGAATTGGGAAAGTCGATTAGACTTTAATTGTTCATAATTTGTTGATTTGTTATATGTATAATAATTTAGACTTTTGTTAACTTTGTGAGATTTTTTGCCGTCGTTGTGGAGAGGCGGCTGACGTTGACCTCTCCTTGTCGACCTGGGTTGGCGTCATCGGCAAGGGGTGGATGTTGTCGCAGGTCGAGATCGCGCAAAATGAATATTGTACATATAAAGGAATGTATATTTTTGGCGATTGGGAGGGGGTTATACTTTTTCTCTGTGGTGCGAAAACTGGATTAGATTTTGACGAGTGGTGTATGTGTGTGATTGGTTTACACAGGATGTGCGGCGAGGATGTGCTGCAGCTGTATTGCAGTGAATCTTTTTTGATATTTGGAGTGATTTGAATGGGTTTCGTTCATGGTGAGTAATGGCTCGGTGTCTGCGGTTTGTGGTGGTTGTTCGTTGAACGTTGTGTTTCTCAACTTGCGGAGAGTTGTGTTCATGTGTGTTCTGTCGTTACCTGTATTTATAAGGTATTTTTGACTGTTTTGAGTTGTTTTGTTTAGGACTTGAGGTAGTTCTCATTTATTAGTGTATGAGGGCGGATTTGCAGTTTTGTATTGAATCATTTTGGGAGTTTTGGTATGATCGGTCGTACGCTGAAGTTTTTGGGCTGTAGGGTTGCCATGGTTCGTTTGTGATCTGTCATGGATTCGTCACGGCTTTGTGAAGCGTGGTTTTTGTTGAATGGTGGTGTTGGCAGGAGGTCGCTTGGTGGATGGTAGTGGTTTCATGGTGGGAAGATTCATGCCGTCTGTTGGGATCGTTTCGAGGTAATTTTAGCTCCTGGATGGACATTGCATAATTCTCTTGGTACATTTTACTACGATTGTTTGTAGAGGTGGTTTCTTCCACACTTTGATTTCGGAGATTTTCGGAGAGAGCTATTTTGGTGATGTTCCTTCATCCTATTATTCAGCGTTTGTGTAATAAATTGTTATATTTTTATTTTGGTTTGATTAGCGATAGAATTTTCCGTTTCCGTATTTCTTCTGTGCATTGAGAATATAGTGTAGGTAATTTATGATTAGCTGTTTTCTATATTGTATTTCCTTCATAATCCATCATTTTTGCAAGATTAATTGCAACTATGTTGGAGTTGGTAACGAATCCTATTATTTACCGCAAAATTGCCTTTTTGTGACACTCAATGGGTTACTAGTATTTTCTCACAGCTTATTAGCGATATTTTTGCTTTATAAAAAGAAATATTATTTGCATTGGATTTGGGATTGTAACAATCTTAACATAAAGAATTGTTTATCGGCAACTTCGTTATATCTATGTAACTGAAAAGCTAGAAATATTTGATATAATTAATATAATTATTCAAAAGAAAGAGAAGGTTTGTATACTTCAATACACCAACGACTGGATGTTTGTCATAAAATGCAACGTTGCCAATCTTGACTGTTTTAGTACAAGAATTATAATTATTAATTCCCAATTTCAAATCAACCCTAAATATTAATCTACATGTACAGTGCCGAGCTATTATATTAAAATTATTCGGTTCTCAGGAAATCTCATTCAAATATATTTAATATACGAGTACATATTGTCATAATTTGATTGGCTTTATTAATTTAAAGATTATTGTTTATGTTTTTAATGTTTATTTTATTAACTTAGTTTACATGGATTACTTAAATTATATTATATAATTATTTTGTACTTCAAATTACTTTGTACTTCATTACTTGATGGTGGTTTCTATTATACTGACTAACCCTATGACCCACTATATTCTTTTATGTTGTCACTCTTATGTGTACAACTTCATGTCTAATAATATGTATGTTTATAACTTCATGACATCCTTTTTTTTTTTTTTTTTTTTTTTTTTTTTTTTTTTTTTTTTTTTTTTTTTTTTTTTTTTTAATAATTTTTCTTTATTTATTTATGTATACTGAATATAGTCCTTTAAATAACTAGGTTGCCTAATTATTCTCTTTGGCCTAGTTGATGAATTCATATCATCAATTTTTTCAGTTTGTGTTATTTTTTGATTGATTTCCATGTTTTTTTTATTGCTATTTACATTATTATCATTATCATATATTACATTATTATCATTATTCATAACAACATCATTATCATTATTCTCATTTAAATCTGACTGTGGTGTATTTATTTCAGTGATTTCTGGTGAAAAATCAACCTCTCTACCTGAACCCTTTCTCAAATGATATCTATTTCTAGTTAATATTTTATTGTCATATCTTAAAACTTTGTACTGTCTAGGATTATTTGTCTTTTGTTGAATTATGGCATTGTCCCATTGTCGATTCCTATTAACGACTCTAACTTTATCTCCTACATTAAATTCAGGTAAATTTTTAGCATTTCTGTCGTAGAATTCCTTTTGTTTATACTGCCTATCCTTCAGTTTTTGTCGCGTCAACCTATAATTGTTATCATATGTCTGAAAATGAGGTAGAATCCCTCTAACCGGTCTTCCAAACATTAATACATTTGGAGATTCTATTTCGTTTGAAATCGGCGTATTGCGATATTCTAATAAAGCTAAATAAATATCCTTATTATCAAAATCGACTTTCTTTAACATGTTTTTTAAATTTTGAATATGCCTCTCAGCCATCCCATTACTACGAGGATAATGAGGACTGGATTTTACGTGTTTAAAATTATAAAGTTCAGCAAAATCCTTAAACTGTTTAGAACTGTACTGTGGTCCTCCATCACTATGTACTTCATATGGTATTCCATAACGAGCAAAAATGGACTTTAACGCTTCTATCGTTGTCGTACTTGACATATCTGATAATTGTAATACTTCAATAAATTTGGAAAAATAATCCACAACCATCACATAATTCCTATTTTTAAAATATAATAAATCAGTTCCTACTATCTGCCATGGGCCTTCTGGTATTTCCATTGGAATTAATGTCTCTTTTACGTTAGCTTTTTGAAAATTTAAACAAGTCGAACAATTTTCAATCATTTGTTCAATGTCTTTGCTCATTCCGGGCCAAAAGACAATTTGCCGTGCTCTATTTTTTGTTTTTTGTCTTCCCATGTGGTTGTAATGCATCTTCTCTAACATTTCTTTTCGTAATTTTATTGGCACTACCACGCAATTATCTTTCCATACCAGATCTCCTTCGACGTATAAAGCTTCTCTGAACGTGTGATATGGTCTCACTACCTCAGGTATTTGTTGTTTTTTATCGGGCCAACCATTTATAATTAAACCTTTTAATTTTAGTATTTCTTCATCTGATCTCGATTCAGCTTTTAATTTTTCAATTTTTGCGTCAGATGTATTTTCTTCTAAGTTAAGCATTAAAATCGTCATTTCATTCATCTCTTCAGCAACGTCTTCTTCTTCCAAATGAGATCTTGAAAGCATATCTGATATCCACATTTCCTTTCCGGGTTTGTAAATTACATTCATGTCATAGGGTTGTAATTTCATTCTCATCTTTTGCAGTCTCACTGGTACGTCTGCCAAACTTTTCTTTAAAATTGATATTAGTGGACTATGATCTGTTTCAACAGTAAAATCATTTCCTGCTACGTACTGATGAAATTTTATACACCCGAACACCACCGCGTTTAATTCCTTTTCAATTTGAGCCCAATTCTTTTGTGACTCAGTAAATGACTTGGAGCTATATGCAATTGGTCTACCTTTTTGCAATAGTACGGCTCCTACTCCTGTGCTTGATGCATCTACATTTATAACACAATGCTCATTTTCATCATAATATGCTAAGACTGGGTTTGATGAAATACAATCTTTTAATGTTTTAAATGCTCGGTCATGTTCTTCTTTCCATTCAAATTCTGTTTGCTTTTTTATTAAATTTCGTAGTGATTCAGTCAGTTGAGATGTATTTGGTATAAATCTTGATAAATATGTAATGGTACCCAGAAACCTTTCGACTGCTTTCTTATCTTTTGGTTTTGGCATATCTTTAACTGCTTTAATTTTTTGTTCATCCATATGTATACCATTATAATCAAATACGTGACCTAAAAACTTTATTGAACTCTGTGCAAATTTACACTTGTTTTTATTGAATCTTATATTGAATTCCCTTGCTCTGTCTAAAATTCTTTCCAATGTTCTGTAATGGTCTTCTCTTGATTCTGACCATGTAATAATTTCATCAACATATATTTCTATATTTGGAATATCGCTAAAAATATCCTTGAACTGTTTCTGATAAATCTCAGTTGCGGTTTTTATGCCATATGGCATACGCTTGAAGCAGTATCTACCATATGGTGTGATGAAAGTCGTTAATAGAGCGCTTGTGTCATTTAATTTCACTTGATAGAATGCTGTTTTGCAATCAAATGTGCTATAGTATTTCGAATTCTTCATACGACTTGCTATGCTATCAAATGTTGGCATTGGATAATGTTGTCGAAGTAAACAATCATTTAAATTTTTAGGATCTAAACATATTCGCAGTTTTCCATCCTGTTTCTTTATTATAACTAAATTACTCACAAATTCTGTCGGTTCAGTCACCTTTCTTATTATTCCCTGTTCTTCCATTTGCTCTAACTCGTCTTTTATTTTGTCTCTAATTTTAAATGGTATAGTTCTAAGATTTTCAATTTTAGGTATGTAATCGCGTTTCAATTCAAATTCATATGTAAAATTCAATATCTGACCCAGACCACTAAATACATCCTCATATCTATCAAAAATATTGCCAAAATCAATATTATCGATTCTTTTTATTAGATTAAAGTTCTCTATAGTTTCTAACCCTAAAATCGGTATAACCTTATCTTCTATTACATAATATTCAATATTTTCTGTCATTTTCTTTATTCTTGATTTAAGTATGACTGTACCTAATACACTTAACTCATCACCATTGTACGTTACCAGTTTTGATGCACTTTCTTTTAATTGATAGTCATGGTTTTTAATTATATCAAAACTAATTACGTTACATTCTGCTCCCGTATCTATCTTGAATGATATTGACATATTTAAATCTAATAAATTTACATTTTCGAACCACCCCCTAAAAACATTTCCTATTGAATTAATTGATTTTATGGTAACAGATCCTAGAAATTTATTTTCATCGTTTTCATTATCTTCTAAATTTATGCTATGCATATGTTTTTTCTGATTATTATTATTATTTATTTTACTAACATTTCTTTTTTGATTATAATATCCATTACCATTATGTCTATCTGAATAATTTTTATTAAAACTATTACTACCATAATTACGATCACTCTTATTTCTATTATAGTTATCTTGATTTTGATTAAAGTAACACTTTACCTTAAAATGACCTATTCGATGACAAATTGAACACATCTTATTGAATGCTGGACACCTTTTCACCTCATGATCGTACCCACATTTATTACATCTTCGATTATTTGATGTATGTTGATTGTTACTGCTAAATTTTGAAGAGCTGGTGCGCACCTTTTGTGATTGTACCATGTCAACCGTAACATTCGATTGTTTTAGCTGTAAAAGTTGTTCTTCAGCGAGCTCTGTTGTTTGACATATACGTATACATCGATCTAAATTCATGTCTTCCTCTTTTAATAGTTTCTGCTTCAAACCATTGTTATTAATTCCACCTATTATTTGGTCTTTTACTAATTCCTCTCGTAGTTTATCAAATTTACAGTTGAAACTCATCTTTTGCAATTGATTAATATATTCTGTGAGCGTCTCACTCGGTTGTTGTCTTCTTTGAAAAAACATATATCGGCTCAAACTGTCTGAGTTTTTCTTTTTTCCGCAATATACTTTATAAGCTTCAATCACTTGTTTATAATTTTGTTTTTTATCGTCGTCCAAATTCATTGTGTTGAATTTTTCTACTGCTTCGTCGCCAATCAAGTTAAAAAATATTGCGATTTTCACTTTATCGCTTTTTTCATCAGCTTCTATCGCCGTTAAATAATTTTCAAATTTATTCAACCATTTCTCAAAGTTTTCATGCGTATTACCATCAAATTGAAATGGATTTGGCTTATTTATCGAATTCATGTTTTTTTTTTATTTTTTTATTTTTACCTTACACGTTTTTCTTTTCTTTTTACTTTTTTTTTTTTTTTTTTTTTTTTATGCACCACCAAGTACCTTTATTTTATTTCTCCATGTGCTTAATTATATCTTCGATTTTCTTGACCATCCGGCTGCGCCATGTCATAATTTGATTGGCTTTATTAATTTAAAGATTATTGTTTATGTTTTTAATGTTTATTTTATTAACTTAGTTTACATGGATTACTTAAATTATATTATATAATTATTTTGTACTTCAAATTACTTTGTACTTCATTACTTGATGGTGGTTTCTATTATACTGACTAACCCTATGACCCACTATATTCTTTTATGTTGTCACTCTTATGTGTACAACTTCATGTCTAATAATATGTATGTTTATAACTTCATGACACATATTATCCCTCTTAAGATACTGGTACGATTTATATTTAATTATAAAAATTATAAAATAAACTTATTTTAGAATAATTTTTTCAAATTTGTCTAGTTGCCTTTACTTAAATATTACCTTCCAGCAGCAAAGCCATTGACGACACACTAATTACTAATTTACGTTTGTTACCAGTCTGAGATGAATCGTTTATGACAAGTCTAATACGAGGTGACAAGTCATGGACGAGTCGCATGTGTCATGTCTGAGATTAATTGTATGTGATATATCCCCCGCAAACGTAGAAGAAGTTCCAGAACTAGTGCAAAAGTAGTGATAAAAGTTTTTGTTTCCTTGTGAAAAAGGATGGGCGTCGGGAAAAATTCATCAGTTTTATAAATTTTTTTAGTAAACATACGAAATTTTTGCGAATTCTAAATTATTTAGGATATTTTAAGGGATATTTGAATGCAATCCGGTAGTTAATCTAGTTAATCTGTTTTTTTTTTTTTTTTTTTTTGCTATTTCGTGTTCGCCCAATTCAACGGTTAAATAATGAATTTTAGAGTTATTTTGAATTGAATATAGTTCAAATAACTTTGGTTTCAGGAAATTCTACTGTAAGTTGCGGAGTTGCAGAATGATTAAATTAATAAATGTTTCAATTATTTAGGTAGCCGGAAAATATGAATTTAGAATTAAATTTCAGGAAATTTACAGATGCTTGTGAATTAATGCTTCATTGTAATTGCTGATTGTGTAGTTTAGAATTGTGTTGTCATTTTATTACTAACGACTTTACATAGGTGTCTGTAACGGGTCGAGTCAACCAATTTTGGTTAGGAAGCCGAAAAGTATTAATAGAATTAAATTTCAGGAAAATTCCAGATGCATGTGAAATAATAATATTTTTTCTTAGGTTGCCGTTTTAAAGAAACAATTGTTGAAGACCAATACCATCGTTATCCATTAACCTATTAAGCCTTTATCCTTCATCTAGTAGATTAGAATTGTGTTGTCTTTGTGTTACTAACTATCGGCTATATCTAGGTGTCTGTAACCGGGCCGATTCTGTCCCACTTAACTAACCTATCCAATCCTTCGGTTTTGTTATGTGTAAAAAAGGGTGTACGGTGGACCCGGCGTCATCCGGGAACTCAAGCCTAAGAACTTGGTCGTACATTCAAAATCAATCAATCAATCAGTGTTTACTCGAACATAATGGTGTAAATGTTTTATTATATAAAAAGAGTAAAAGACGCAGATCATGAATTTTTATGTTTTTTTGTTATCATTGATGTGCATGTATAAACACATGTTTGCCATATGCATTTATAAACACAAAATAGTCTCTGTTTCATTTATACAGCTTGTTTTCGCATAATTTTTTGGTTAGGTAAAATAAAGGATGCATCCGAAATGCTAACAAGCAAGACACATTTTAAACAAAATACGATGTATCTTTTAGGTGCATTTTAACATTATCTTTTATAATGGATGGATATTTTAAGGGATATTTGAATGCAATCCGGTAATTAATCTAGTTAATCTTTTTTTTTTTTGCTATTTCGTGTTCGCCCAATTCAACGGTTAAATACTAATGAATTTTAGAGTTATTTTGAATATAGTTGCGGAGTTGCAGAATGATTAAATTAATAAATGTTTCAATTATTTAAGAAGCCGGAAAATATGAATTTAGAATTAAATTTCAGGAAATTTACAGATGCTTGTGAATTAATGCTTCATTGTAATTGCTGATTGTGTAGTTTAGAATTGTGTTGTCATTTTATTACTAACGACTTTACATAGGTGTCTGTAACGGATCGAGTCAACCAATTTTGGTTAGGAAGCCGAAAAGTATTAATAGAATTAAATTTCAGGAAAATTCCAGATGCATGTGAAATAATAATATTTTTTCTTAGGTTGCCGTTTTAAAGAAGCAATTGTTGAAGACCAATACCATCGTTATCCATTAACCCATTAAGCCTTTATCCTTCATCTAGTAGATTAGAATTGTGTTGCCTTTGTGTTACTAACTATCGGCTATACCTAGGTGTCTGTAACCGGGCCGATTCTGTCCCACCTAACTAACCTATCCAATCCTTCGGTTTTCTTATGTGTAAAAAAGGGTGTACGATGGACCCGGCGTCATCCGGGAACTCAAGCCTAAGAACTTGGTCGTACATTCAAAATCAATCAATCAATCAATCAGTAGACAACGTAATCCGTACGGAACACCTATGCAGTCAAGAAAAACAGGCCATCATAGATCTTATATATAACAATCAAAATATTCTGCTAAAACAAAACGAGAAACTTTCCGCAACCACCATCGTCAAACACACGATTACTACTAAAGATGAAACACCTGTATACACCAAAACATATAGGTATCCTCATTCGTACAAAAGAGATGTAGAAGAACACGTACAAGAAATGTTGGACAGCGGAATCATAAGAAATTCAAGCAGCCCTTATTCGTCACCAATATGGGTGCTGCCAAAGACAGCAGATGCGTCAGGTACTCGGAAGGTTAGAGTCGTAATCGATTACAGGAAACTAAACGAGAAAACCATTGACGACAAGTACCCAATCCCACAAATTGAAGAAATATTGGATAACCTCGGGAAATCCATATATTTTTCAACGATAGATCTCAAATCCGGGTTTCATCAAATCCCAATGGATACAAAATCACAAGAAAAGACAGCATTCTCCACCGATAAAGGGCACTTCGAGTTTACACGAATGCCTTTCGGCTTAAAAAATGGTCCAGCGACGTTCCAAAGGGCCATGAACAATGTCCTACACGGACTAATAGGGAGAATTTGTTACGTTTATCTGGACGACATCATTGTCATAGGTCACAACTTATCTAACCACATAAAAAACCTGGATGAAGTATTTAGAAGGTTATAACAATTTAATCTCAAAATTCAACCTGATAAATGCGAATTTTTTAAAAAAGAGACAGAATTCTTAGGACACACAATCACGCAAGAGGGGGTCAAACCAAATCCCGACAAAGTCCAGAAAATTCTCGAATGGCCAATACCAACGACCCAAAAACAAATCAAGCAATTCCTTGGTTTGTCTGGTTATTATCGACGATTCATACAGGATTATTCCAAAATTACCAAACCTTTAACCAAGTTTTTGAAGAAGGGAGCCAACGTGAACGTAATGGATCCAGAATATAGAAAATCCTTCGAAACCTTGAAAAAAATTATATCAACCGACCAAATATTGGCATACCCCGACTTTTCAAAACCTTTTATTTTGACAACAGACGCTTCTGAACACGCTGTAGGCACCGTTCTTTCCCAAATACGCGATAAAATTGAAAGACCAATCGCATTCGCATCGAGAACTCTTAACGATGCCGAAATAAGATACGCCACGAACGAAAAAGAAGCACTTGCTATCATCTGGGCGGTGAAAAAGTATCAACCGTATATGGTAACAAGTTCACACTTGTGACAGATCACAAACCGCTCACCTTTATAAAAACGTCCGAGAAAAACTCGAAAATATTACGATGGCGTTTGGAACTCGAAAACTACGATTACAACGTAGTATACAAACAAGGCAAGGCCAATGTAGTAGCTGACGCATTAAGCAGGATGCCGACTGCCGATCCTATCATGGCAAAAGAAATAAATACTAATGAAATATTTTCTTCCAGTCAAGAGACCGAGAACGAATCAATAAGGAACCATGATTCAAGCGACGGGGACACAGTACATTCAGCCAACACCTCAGATGACTATTATATCCATTTCTCGG